>JBAJHX010000053.1:19702687-19716343 GCA_037176925.1 Amniataba percoides | reverse complement strand
CACACACACACACACACACACACACACACACACACACACACACACACACACACACACACACACACACACACGTGACAGCGCTGACAGCAAAATAAATCAAAGAATACCTGTGAAAAGACAACCACTTGACCCCATCACACAGCACCACTCCGGACGTCATCAGCAGCTCTGCAAAGTACAGCGTCTCGATGCCTTCGTCCTCGTGCTTCTTGAACTGAATCCCTGAAGTGGTCAGGAGCTCGATGGAGTCCTGTGCATACATATCTTCTCTGGTACGGAAATACGGAATACAGAAACACACGTCAAACTTTCAGTTGTCACAGTTACACAGATATTCTGTATTTTGTAAACTGTGTCTGGTGATATTAGTGTTTGTAGTTGAAACAGTATGAGCTTAATCAAACTGACAAAATAGACGATGACAGGTAGCACAACAAAAAAACACTTCAAACTTGCATTTCCTTCTGCAGCTAAATGTGCAACTTATTCTGATGTCTCATCTGTGTGTTCTGTAAACATGCAGAAACACAGCTAGTGCGACTGTGAAGGTGATGAGTTCAAACTAGTTCTAATCTGACACCAGTGCATGTTGCATTCAATTCTGTGTTACTGAAACCATTCAATACACATGAAGTATGCTTTCATCATGAGATGTGGAAAGGGAAGCACAGAAGTCAACTTACGTGAGGTTAAACTTAAAATTGAACTGCCATGTTGATGTTCCCGGTGGGTATTCTCCTTGTTCGTTCATAAATGTTAGGCCCAGCTGGATTATTTTGAGCAGGTCCACGTTGCAGCGCAGTAGCTGGTACTGATAGTCGGCGTTGCTTCTGAACTCTCCAATTGGTCTGGCTACAACACCTGGAAACTCTGTGTCCTGTGAGAAGACAAGACGCATCATGAAGCACGATGGAAATCTGTGTGTGTGTTTGTGTGTGCAGACAGTGTTTTTTTCCCCCCCCTTTTTTTTATATGGTGAGTGTCACTCACCATAGCAATGTAGTTGTACTTCCGAATGACATGTCGGATCCTCTTCAGCTCCTCCTCCAGGTTATTGGCCCAAACCTCACATATTCTTTGGCTGTGATCCACAGTAGCTGCGGGCATAGTGCCACTTCACCATGCAATGAGGAAAGACACCAAAGGAAACACACACACACAGGCTTCAGTAAGAGAGCTGCATGAGAGGAGGACAAAAGTCACATGACCCCAGGAGATGCTAACACACCTTCTGCCTCCCAGCATATAACATTATGATGTTAGCAGCAGGAGACACAACCTGCTCCTGTATGAAATCACACACATCTCAATGCCAGGCTCAACCCTGGGGGGGCTAATAAACCCCGAGGGACGCTTCACCTCGGCTGCTGCATCAACTACAGCCACATGAAGGGAGACAGACGAGGGTCAGCACTGTGCCGGACTTGTCAGTGATGTTAGCTCGCTCCCAGCAGCGCTTGGGGCCAGCTAGGTTACCTGTGGCGGCTAACAGGCTTAGCATTGGCTCACAGGACAGAGGAGGCGCTCAGGTGTGTTATTCACCTCCGACACACTCCTCACACACACAGAAGTAAGAGTGTATGCAAAACGTGAGAGGCGGCTGATTAGCAGCACCTACACACACAAACATGCACACACACGCACATGTATATGTATATGTACACACGCCCTCTCTCCCCCCCACAGACACACACACACACACACACTCATAAGGCTCCTCGGCGGCACTTTGATACAGCAAAGCTCACTGCAGGCTCGTGAACTTACCGTTCCCCGGACCGGGCAGGTGTGTGTGTGTGTTTTTAAGAGTGTGTGTGCTATCTGGAAACTGGTAATTTGTTCTTCGTTACTGTGTCGGGGGCTTTCCGCTAACTTTGAAATAGTTTATATTCAGTGTTGTGTCGGTGTCAACCCACGGCTGCCATGATAGCTGAGCCTACGACGGAAACGTCATCGCGTACGACGGAAACGTCATGCGCATATATAAGTAAGCGTGCGTGTGTGTGTCACGTTTGTTTCAGTGCTTCTGATTAAAAGTTCAAACAGAGAAAACTTGCTAAATTTCTAATTTGTGAATAAATAAATGAACTCATACATTGTCATCAGTAACCATATCACTAAAACACATATATTTGTATATTTCCGATGAATAATCATTGTTAAATAAAAACATTTCTTATAAGCTGTTTACGGTATGTATGCATGTCACAACAACAACAACAATAATAATAATAATAATAATAATAATAACAATAATAATAATAATAATAATAATAATAATGATAATAACAATAATAATGTACTAAATATGTAGCCTACTATATATAAAATTTTTGTCCATATAGTTTAGCCCTGTCCCACAGTTTTATTTTTTACTTCACAATTCACATACACTAAAACATTTTAAATGGAAACTAAAAAGACATGTATTTATTACGTTGAACTTGAAAGTAAGAGTCTCTGAACTTGCAGATAATAATGAGCAGACAGATGGATGAGCCACAGAGCAGCAGTTCTGGTACAGACAGAGCTTCGGGGTCTGGCTCCTGTCCAGTACAGCTGGACAGTTGTGAATCAACAACAAAGATGAGAGCTGTGATCCCCAAATTGAGGGACAGTCCTTGCTGCCATTGACTGAGTCTGGACTGACTGATTCATCATATCAAGCATTCTGCAAATAAACTTGTGTGAAGTCATAGGTAGTTTGTTAGAGTTGCATCTCTGGACCTCATCTGTACATTAAAAGCATAGATATATGAAAACTTGAGGGAGAAAACAGGTGTCAGCTCTACTGTTTTGAGTAAATATATGTGACTCACAGGTCCTCTTGTTTGTGTTTCTAGATGTTCAGACAAATTGTTTAACTGAATACACAAAGCCTAGATTTTGTCAATTGTAAATTGAGTATACAAACGCTGGTCAACATTCTTATAAAATTGGTACATTAAAATTACTTCACGTGGTGTCTAACTGTACAGATAGTTTTGGTTTCATTTGTCAAGGGAGTGAGCTATAAGTCTCTGACCCACCTCAACACAATGAAACAGAGAAATGACATTTAAAACATTAAAACCCACAGCACCATATTTAGTTAATTAGTGTCCAATTTAGGCTGGATAGGTTTGACGGCTCAGACTGTCAACATTTTAACTCTTACTATGGAAAAACTAACCCCAAGATAATCACAGTAACTCAAACCCTAACCTGCATTATTGGACTACACCGGAGAAAATATGATTGTTTCAAGATAAAAAGAACACAATCAAGAATAATTAGAACACCATGACTGACCATGACTGTATTTATTTATATACATATTCATTTATTTCAAAAGACAGTAGACACAGATTACACAACTTTGCATTTAGATCATCTTGACAAATCTGGCTCTTATTCCACCTGAACAAATGAACACAATAACATAAAGCTCTCTCTTTTAAAGAAGGGCAGAATTGCTTACAATCGGGCATTTTACACCCTCTGATACAAATAAAAACAACATGCGTGAAAGTAAGATTACTGTAGTCAAAAAAATAGGTCATAGTACAAAAATATCTTGACATGCTTTGCTTGATAATCTCTACATTGTTCATTTGCAGTACTGGAGTGCACCTAATGTGTACTACACTAATAAGGTCTTTAGTTTTAATGCTACTTTTACAATTGAAAAAAGCACAAATACTCAAATATTCTGTCAATAATTTGCTGCCCAAAGCAGCAATACGTTTGTGTTCACATGCTCTCGTCTGCTGGTTCAGCGTTCAGTAGTCCTGTCATTTATTCTGTGCACTATTTACACCAGTACACACTTGATTCCCTTTGGTCTGAATTTTGGTTTGATCATAACAAATCTGGTGTTGAAATATTGAGGACACAAGTTTCTTGTAAAAGCTTATTTGTTTTGTAGTGTAAATATAACATGATGTTTTATATCAAGTTCAAATATGCACGCGTGAACCACAAGGTGCCAATCTACTGCGACTAAACAGCAGTCATTGTAGTGTAATGACTCCAAAACCCAGCTGAGGTCAGTGTGGTGTGCTGAATCAGTTCAGCTCAGTCACTAATATGGCCTTTGAAGCACTGTTACATTGCTATCTGACCTACTTTTTTTGGGTAAAACCACTAAATCTAGCCTGTGAGTGGCAGTGTCCATAAAGTGTGACAGCAGGTGACAACATGACGAAAAACACTCAGTAGAAAAGGACTTGTGGAGATGAATCTTTCCAAACATTGCTCCAAAGATCGGCCTTTATGAATGTCACTTAGCAGCATGTTTTATAAACTGTATTTTGTCCCCTATTTGTAAGTCTCAGTTTGTTCATTTGATAATAGAATTCTGTTTGATTCTGTTTTCATTTCCCCTGTTAAATCTTATTAAATACAGCGATTTCACTGACTTTGACTAACCTAACTAACCTGAAGTTCTCATTTTGTCTCATTTGAACTGTGTTAACTGTTTCATGTTGCTTTGGAAACTCAACAGCAAAGTGCGTCTGACAATTTCTCCTTTTTCAGGAGGTGTTTACATTGGAAAGCCTTTGCATACACAAAGCAAAAGGAAGACCATAGTAAAAAGCAAGCACACGCACCTATTTGGCTCATGATTCATTTCATGAGTTGAGCATGTGCACTGAATTGTTTACTACTGTTCAGAATTGTTAATATGGGGCCTAAACAGAATACAATGTCGCCAACATTAAACTGGTAACTGTGGCCCTGGAAGCATATCACTATTTAATAATCCAGCTTTGCAACCTTTAGATTCTTTCAGCAGCATAAGAAGAAAAATGTGTTCAGCTACAGTAAACAACTACACACTAGTATGTATGTGGCAACAGGGCGTCTGCCAGACCACATGCGAACAAAAGTGCAAGCCAATTGTGTAACCCAAAGAAGGTTCTGGGTTACTTTGTGAATGTAAAGGTAGTGTTTGCTCAGTGGACCCGTGCATGGCCGGTGCACCTTACACCGAGTGCTACATTTGTTCAGGCAAGTAGGCAGCCTCGTCGGAATCTGGATCCCTCGCGCTGTCCTCGCTGAGAGGTGAACGACAGCTCACGTCCGCAATCCCAGATTCCTGGTCGCTGCCGTTGGAGAAGCTGGATTCAGATGTTTGCTTCACATCCTGGGGCAGGAGAATCAGACTGCTGTCTGGCCCTTTAGGCTGACAGGGGCTGCTGGTGATGAAGCCCCCGGTGTAGTCCTGAGGGGTGTTGGCCAGACCGATGTCATTGCCATGAGCCCAAGCTGTGGGGCTTTTATCAAAGGTGGCCGCTTTTTGGGTACCATTCCAGCTCTGCTCCTGCTCCAGTTGAGCAATTTTCTATGGATAATGTAAGACATGAAGTCACCTTCTATAACCAGGAAAAACATTGCAGTAGATTACGCAGGATGAATTTATGGGTCATCCTACCTGTTTGTGCGATGCCAGCTGCTCCTCCAGCTGTTGTGTCTCCTCTTGGATGGCACTCAGATAATCCTCTACAGACTGTCGAGGATGCATCCCTCGGTCAAAACGGTTGTACAGTCCTTTCCAAAACCTAAATAAATACAGAGAAAGTGATTTCCAGCTCTTATCTTAATCTTATTCCTTACTTTGTTTTATGTACCATTTATATTGATTCATAACAAAACAAATTAACAACTCTGACTCATGTTTTTAACATACATGTAATAGGATATACACATTCGTGTGTGTGTGATTAAAAACTGAAGTTGTGTGTCGTTACTGTTTGTGAGAGCCTACTTAAAGCAGTAGGGGGCAGTGGATGGACGGAGAAGCCCCTGTGTCTGGCTGTGGTCGGGTCGGTACAGAGGGTTGATGTAGTCGGACTGATTGGTCCATAGATAACTCCACAAAGAGTGAGTCCTCTCACGCAGTCTGTATCAATGTCAAGAGTTACAGCCAATAAACAAGACATGATTAAACATGGTTAACAGGCTCCTGATAAAAGAAAGAAATCTTTTCAGCACAATCAATTTTTTTGTTGCTTCCATAGTCATCTCTATTTGCACAAGTTGAGAGATGTAATATACGTCTGGAAGCTCTTCAGCGGTCTGTCTGTGCTGTGAAAAGGAAAAGAAACTGATGGTGTCTGCAGGTGTAAATCTCACCCCAGCTCTATCCTTTCCCGCTGGTTGTTGCCAATGAAGTTGCCATACTGGCAGGAGTAGATGTGGCTGTGAATGGTGATGAGGAACCTCTCGTTGAACTCAAAGGCACAGGGGAACTGCTCCATGAGCTGCCACACACACTCCAGGAACTGATCGATGATGGGAGACACCTCTTTGGGGTCTCCGACCAGGTGGTTGCACCTGGAGAAGGGGAGAGCACTGTTAGATCGAAGCTTAAGTTCTAAATCGAAGATGCTACAGCACCAATATCTCAGAGTCAAACCTGTGAGAGAACTTGTGTCCAAAGGAGATCCAGTCTTTCTCTATGAGAACCTGCGTGCAGAAAAAAAAACACTCACGCTAAAAAACAAAGAGCACCAGTGTTTCTGTATTTCAGTGTGCTGTGATTGAAAGTTCAGACATAGTGCACAGTTAATCTCTGCAGAATGACTGAACTTCTCCACCCTCTGTGTGGGGGTCATTATTCTTTGTCTTTAGGGGCAAATATAATAGAGGATTCCCATTCTCTATTATATTTATTTCCCATAGTAGCTCTTGATGGATAAGAGCCCAGTATGGACTACTACAATCAGAACATTCTACAATGTAACTTTAATGAATAGAAAACGGTTCATGTACCATCAGTCCTCTGAGGGTCCTGTAGTAAGGATCCAGCAGCACAGAGGCCACTGAACACACCTGTGCAGTGCGGTCCCAACCGTCTGAACAGTGAACAAGGACACTGGCACCCTCCTCTGCAACAGCCTGCACACACACAAATACACAATCTGTGAAGTGCAAGTATCAGCTTTAATCCACGCCAGAACTGTAGCCAGAAAGTTCCACCGTTTTGCAGCTGTGATTTTCTGAGCAAAACTTTGTGCCAAAATGTGTTGCAGAATTTCTGAAACACATTTCTCCCACTGTCAATGATTTGAAAAGGAATTTACATTAAACTCAAAACCTCCAGGACATAATGTTACAGGTACCCTGTGGAGGTTTTCACCAGTATTACAATTATGTTTTTAGACTACCACTGGGTCCTCAATTTATATATTGTAAATGCGTATATGCACAAGACGGCAGTTGTATCGTGCCAGCTGGTAGCGATAATGCCAACGATAATGCCATGTGTCAAAATAAGGAAGGAGAGGATGGCTGCTCGCAAGCAAACATGAATGCCAACATTAAACATTATTCAAGAAAAGTCCATGGGGCACCTTAATATGCTCAGATAAACATGCCAACTCACAAAAGGTTAACAGATCTGAGGTAGACAGCCCAGGGCCAGAAATAATTGTGCTTTATAATAAATCAGTGACTGAACAAAGAAACTATAAAACAACAAAACTGTATCAGAGATAAACTTGAAGTTTCTGCTGCTGAAGTCTGGGGGAAGAGATGCTACATTTCTACTGTGATTACATTGTATTGTGTTTCTGTATGACTGCTGTCTCATGTTCCTGTTTTATCTGGTTTGAGGTGTTTGAAAACAGTTGGTCAGTAATTTAAAAAGCTCTCCAGTAAATGGCAGTTTTGAGGAAGGGAAATTTCCAGTTATCTGACCATTTTGCTCCCTGATTTACACCTTTTTGGCACTCACTACTTCCTAGATTTTTTTTTTACAACAACCTGAGGTAGGGGCTGTCTAAGAAGTACATTGTAGCAGCTAAAGGTCCTCTAAATACATATTATACTTCGCTCATCCAGTGGGGAGTAATCTGAATCACTCATAACTTATGAAGGCTGTAAGTTGTGGTGCAATTGTTTTATACAGATGGGAGTTTCTATTATTTAGTCCACCCTATTTATATCTACGGGGGTGGCCTAAAGGATTTATTCCAGGACTGATGCATCAGACTTTATTAGTTTTGGCTCAGTGTATCTCATAACTAGTAACCGAGCATACACAGACAGACAATATCTGTAGCACACACACACCTAAGCTAATATTGAATGCTGTGGTGAAGCAGACAGCAGGGATTAACCTCCAGACTGACCTTGGCGATGAAGATGCCTGCATCCAAAACAGCTTTGATGTGCCTCAGCCAGCCTGAGCTCTCCAGACCTTCCAGGAAGTCGGACATGGAGGGGGAACGTAACTCGCACACTGTAACCACAACACAGCTGTCTCACTGGCAGGAAACATGGAGCATACCTGATCACTGGACTTTATTAAACCTCACATTCGTGCACACATAACAGCAAATGCACTGGAAGTCTTTGCATGGCATGAGAAAATGTAGGTCACATTGGTGTATTTTGTTTTTCCAGACACATTTCCTTCAGCTTTTCACATGACATTTCATTTGCCCCCCCCATCAGTGTTTATAGTCACATCAGCAGTGTGACATAGAAGCCTGTACAGCACTTCTGTCAACAGTACAATAGCTCAACAATTGCTGGATGAATTTTCATGACATTTTCAGCAGAAACTCGTGGTGCACAGAAGATGCTACATTGATTGGCACAAAATTTTGCAGAGATGATGTATTCCTAATGATTTCTGACTTAATGGCCTACCATGAAATTTGACACAGACCCCTTTCTTTCATAATGAATAATCACTGCATCGACCCCTTAACTCTTCATGAATTGTCATCACCATGCCAAAAAAAATTGTTAAAGACCAATTATCTGCAAAACCAACAACCAACATGGTAAACATCATACCTGACATCAATGTGTTAGCATTATCATTATGAACATGCTGAAAATTTATTTTTCCATCTTCAGGGTTCAACATAAATATTTGCGAGTTCACTGGAGGGGCACGGTGACATGAACTATGGCCGACATTTCATTTGCTCAGTGCAATTTATCACAATGACAGTCATAATTTTTAGACACACTTCCAGATAACCGTGTGAAAACATCTGCTCTCTTCTCGATCACTGAGGTGCTGCCAGAGGCGACAAAGTGCTTTTTGCTGACGCTACAGCGGTGTGCAGGAGAGAACTCTGTGACCGCTGATAGGAGCAGAGCAGGTGAGTGGGTTCATTTCACCTTTCATAACACTAAGTAGAGCCGACTTCCACTGTTTGAGCTAATGCTGCCAGGCGGGGGGTCTTCAAAATCTTATTTGACTGCGCGATCGGGTAGAGGGAGTCAGGCGGGCTCTGAAGGACGGGCGCTGTCTCCAGCATTTAAAGACTTCCCGTGTGTTGCCAGGGGGCAAAGAGTTATCACAACTAAGAACAGCTATAACTTTTCAGACTCGAAATCACATCATTCTCACGCCCTCAGTCTCTCTTTGGGGGATAAGGTCCCGGGTTGTCCACTCCGGGAAACCAAAATAGCTCAGAAATAAAATCCAGATGGATTCAAAGTCTTCCGAGGAGCACCCCTGCACAATACCCAGAAATTCTCCTGTGGGCTCATTTGAGGCCTGATTGCGGCACAGTCCAGCCTGCATGAGTGCATATGAAAGCCACAGGGGTAGCATGGGGTCCCTCTTTGCTTTAGTAATGTGAAGAAGTGGTGGACTTGCCAGAAAATATACTTTTCATTTCACAAAAACTGATGTGGTGAAACATTTCTGACACAGTAACAAACGCGCTGCTGTGGGTTCTCCACTGTGTCTACAGTAAATAATTGTAAAATGAGTGTGAGAAATCACTTCAGAAAGACAGGATAATTACCTTCTAGCATTTTTTGCTGGCTGTTCCTCATCACATGGATGTTCTCAATGCCAAGGAACTGGAACTTAATGTTGGAGTAATTGTCTTCATTTTCGTAGCCTTTTCCTGCAGCTCGGTTTGCGATTGCATTCAGCTAGAAAGACATTTGTTTCATCGTCAGAACATATTCACACAAATGCTTTGTTGCTGTTACGTAATAGTGATTGTGGGTCGCAAGCACACGGGCAGGATGTTTTCAGGGCTTTTGCTGCGAGCACATCCAGCTGGCAAAACGCAGTATGGAAAATAAAGCCCACCTGAACATACAGCACTGTACTGCAAGACTTGTATTTATGCAGGCCGTTCCTTAGGGCACAGAGGGCTCACCTTAGGCCTGGTGTCCACCACATACATGAACTCGCTGCGGGGATTGGACCTCAGGATGGCCTCCAGCATCTGTTCATCCTCTAGGCAGCGAGCGCTGAAACCTGACAGGGGCTGGCTGCTGCGGCAGATGGCAGCCTGGGACGAAGCAGGAGGCACTCAGGCTTCATACACGAATGTTTACTCGTCTTGACAGCTGATTTTAAGTGAATTATTGCTATTAATACTTTCCTTGCATGTTCAATTTGAATTAATCAACCACACAATTTCTCATATCTACCCATTTATTAGCCACAAGGGACAAGCCCAGAAACTGTGCGATTCTCCCTTATGGCTCGTGAACCACAGTGGAGCCCCTTTGTACGAACTGGGCTACACACACTGGATCCTGAACCCTGGGAAGCTGACCTCACACACATAAATCACTCCCAACCCTCCGGTCAAGGATTAATAGAACAGATTACAAATGTATTTGATTCAGATATAGAAATGGTAATGATTAATGCTTTGGTTTAAAGACAAACTCGATATCTCCTTACAGGACCTTTCATGACCTTTCATGAACTTCACAGGCTGCCTGTTCTCTTTGCATTTTGTTTTATCATTGACTGAGTCTCATTCTTTAGTACATATTCTTCATTTCTATCTATACATTCTCTATCTCATGTCTTTAAGTTACATCAGCTCCTGTGATCCTGAAGATTTACTTTTTGCCACATATCAAGCCAGTTCTTAAAATCAGTCATCTGTTATTACTTCATGTCTCCATACAACACCAAACTCTAAGTCTCATATTGCCCTGCACCATGGTTGTATTATAGCACATGTACATCATAAGAAGAGAGCCACTCAGATGTCACCATCAGAGCAAATTACACCAAGCCAGACAGAAAAAAATGGTGCTGCTTGGTGCATCAGATTATTCTCATTCCAAATGATTCCAAATTATTTCTCATATCAAATGATCAATTAAATTTATTCTGAAACTTGAAAATGGCAAGAATACATCTGCATCTACCCCTAAAAACCCAACAATAGGAACTTAAAATTTACTTTGAGGATTTGTGACTTTAAAAAAAAACTTTCCAACTTGCATTTTTCATGAAACAACCACGTTCTGGCCGCTTAAAGGATGACTGAGCAGTTTCGTCAACTGGCCAAGAAAATAAAATAAAAAAGAAGTGTCATCATTCAGAAATTTAAATTAAATATATGATCTCTTATCTACATTTGCCTGCTGCCAAATAAATGCTTTGATTGGCTCTCTCTAACAAATTTCAAACTATTCCCAGGCAGGGTTTGAGAAGTGTCGTAAATAAGAAGAACAAACGGATGGAGTCGACTTACATGATTTTCTTTGGAGTAGTAAGACAGGGTGGGAAATCTGCCTCTGCTTCTAAACTTGGAGCTCCCCACTATGATTGGAGGCGTGGCGGACTCAGGTACGAACAGGTCAGCGGGGTAAGTGTCACTCACCTTTGAAAATAACATAACAGCAAAAGTCTAAGCTGCTGCCATGTCCGTATTAGGATAAAACAGTACAACTGGTCATAGATGTCAGTGACCTTGTAGCGCCGGTTGACAGGGGACAGTTTCCACAGGGAGTTTGGGAGTCCCATTCTGCTGTAATCAGTCTTGAGCTCCAAGAAGTCCCACTCCTGCCGTCTCTCCTCATCATCAACGTTGGGCTTATAGGAGAAGCAATACAGCTCCTCATAACTCTCTGTGAAGCATAACACAACAAACAAAACCTCCAGTTTGTGTGGCAAAAGCATGCAGAAATGAGAACTGGAGTATGACCAGAGCTGGATTTTGAGGCTGGAATAGATACGAATAATTGGGAGAGACATCATAACATCATATCAGCTGATATGATCCCTCAGATTGAGGCCTGGGGCAGAATATTTTAAACTTTGATCAAAGACGTCAATACAACCACAAAAAAAACCCTATAACAACAAATATCAAACAACAGCACTGAATCTCTGCTTCACTGGCCTGGCTCTAATCCACATCTGAGCAATGAAACACCTAAATGGATCGTTCGGTATCACAGTTTACCTGGCTGGGAGAGACGCTGTAGGGAGAGGTGAACGTCGTGGCACTCCCGCTCTCTTGGGATGACAAAATGAAGAACCTGGAAGTTCTTGCAGTGAATGAGCAGAGGACACCCTGAGGCTGTGGCGCTACCGTGTTTCTCCAGACTGCACACAAAACTGTGGAGCACCTGGGAGAGCACATGAAAGGCAAATTTAGACCCTTTGTTGAATGTTTTACATTGCAAACACACGGTCCAAGTCAAAAATCATGTGTTGTCCACAGCGTATGTGTCCTGCGCTGCGTTTGAGGCCTTCAGACAACCTCTCACCCATCAAGAATCGCTGCCAAACCTTCACTGCACTCTAAAGTTTGTTCTGGCTGATTGATATCTGGTATTCCGGTGCACTGAGCCGTTGCCTACCCATGTTTCATTGCGCACTCCGGCCTCGTTCTCCACAAAGATGGTGTGTGTGGCTGTCAGGTAGAGAGTGCCCACCCTGCTCCTCCTGGGGGAGACCCTGTCAAGCAGCCTGACATTCTCCACCTAGAGGAGGAACATCAACAACATCAAACAACAACATCCTCTGCACACCATCACACACACACACACACACACACACCCTGCTGGATCTGATAGCAGCAGCAGGACTCTGTCTGCTTACGTGGCCCAGCACACGCCCTTTAAATGAAGCCTGTGTGTTTGTTTAATGGTTTATATAGGAAGCCTGCAGTCTCGCACACGCACGCGGCGAGAGGCTCGTGTTTGATGTGTTGTTGTTACAATGCGGAAATGGGAGGTAATCACTGCGATCCGTTTACCTTTGGCAGTCGGATGTGCTCCATCAGCAGCTGAGAGATGAGCCGCAGCGGCCCCCTGATTGTCACACAGTCACAGTGCACCCAGCAGCGGCGGCAGCAGCAGCGCTACAACACGCGTGCAGCGGCGTCACGGTGCGCTGCAGGTCGCTTTCAGCGGTCAAAGGTGGACGGCGGCTCGCAGGTAAACGCTGCCATGACATCAAGAGCTGCTGCTGCTGCTGCTGCCGCCCGTCCTCACACAGCCGCGCAGCCGGGTCCTAACGCCCGCCGATTACCAGGCTGTGTCAAACATTAAAGAGCAGAAAGAGGCCTTTTAATAATTTTAAAATAGAAAGAAATTCATTTTAGATTTGGTGTATTTTTCTATTATCTATAAAAGTTTAGGAACCATAGATCTTAGGAAGATTCACTGTCTCACAGGCATCTTCTGATTGGACTAAGTTACCAGTAAATAAAAATGTTTGTCTTATTTAATGTTTTATCTTCCCATCAGAGTTACAACCTTACAGTAAGGTTGTGACTCTTTTCTTTTGTTCTTTTTGTCTTTTATTTAGTTTGATTCATCTGATTGTTTGCAGTTTGTTTTGTTGTGGTGTTAGTGTTATCTATCTATCTATCTATCTATCTATCTATCTATCTATCTATCTATCTATCTATCTATCTATCTATCTATCTA
>JBAJHX010000053.1:19632944-19702439 GCA_037176925.1 Amniataba percoides | reverse complement strand
ATCTATCTATCTATCTATCTATCTATCTATCTATCTATCTATCTATCTATCTATCTATCTATCTATCTATCTATGTCCTGTACTACTCTATTTGTTGTGTGATGCATCTCAAGGGATTTATAGTGAGATGATATGTTTCAGTCTGTTGTTGTGTATAACACATCTGTGTAAGGTTTACTCATGAATATTCATAGTTAATATGTTTGTACTAAAACAAATGACAAAATAAAGCTGCTGTCAGCTCTGCCTTGCTCTTTTCACTGCAGTTAAAATTCAGCTACAATAATTTTTATCAGTGACTGAGATGAAAATGAAACACTGAATGTTAGCTATTCTCTTTTAAAGCTTTCCTGTATTATTGCCTGCTCACTGGCATTTGTTTTGTAAGCAGTCAGCAGGAGATATACATGGACACTGCTCTTAATGTATACAGCTTTTAGGCCTACAATGAGACCATCTGTACTTTTTAAAAACGGCCTTATTTGCTCTTCACTTGTCTCAGAGCAAAGTCAGAACTGGTATCCTTTGTGCAACCAGCCCAGATGTTCAGGGGTGTGTCACAAAATAGGCCAGCAGACAGTTTCAAATGTTATTTAAGGGCTAAATTTATAGGATACAGTATTTCACATTCTGGCACTGAGCATAAACAATGTCGTGTTTGCTTAAGTGATTGTCACATTGTTAAACAGAGCGTGAAGCTATTTCGAGAAGCTCCCCAGTTGGTTGGTTGAACAGATGGATGCTGTAAGATTTAAACTGGATGTATATGTGTTTTCTTTGTACTCCCACACTGAACTCTTTTAGTATATCAAGTTCTTCTGACATAGTTACAGCGAGTCACACAGAGTGTTTTCTTATAATCAGCAGTATTTGTCACACCAACGAGCAGTGGAACCATCTGTTGCAGGACAGTAAGTAGAAAAAAAAAATAAAAGTAGTTAGTTAAACTAAGCAGAAGTGATTGACTTAATGATGCCTGGCAGCCCTACTGCACGCCCTCTCCTTCTGCTCTGCATTCATGCGCAGAGAACCAAAAAAAGCTTCATTGTCCAGTCATTACCAAAACTAATTCAGTTCTAGAAATATCGCAAAGATCCAATAAGTTGCCACTGTTTAGGTCAGCAAGCATATTATGTACATCTACAAATGAAGATCCAGTGTCAATGACCTGATATTTGTTCATGACTGATATCTGTTTTATCGCTGGCACATTTCAAGTAGGAGTTATTTCATCAAAAGATATGAAATTATCGTGTCAAGGGAGAAAGGCTGTAAACCTGTGACATCCCCCATGCAACAAACTGCAACAAATCGCATAACAAACTGGAGTGACAACACTGATTCTCTCTGCAAGGAGGGTCAGAGTCATCTTTACATGCTGAGGAGGCTGGGAACTTTTGGTGCGTGCAGGCCTCTGCTGAGGACTTTTTATGAGACAGTGGTGGCATCTGTGGTCTCCTATGCAGTAGTCTACTGGGGGGGGGGTGTTCTGAGTGGGATAAGAAGAGGCTCAACAGACTGATTGAAAGAGCCAGCTCAGTCTGTGGCAGCCCCCCTGGACTCCATTAAGGTGATCAGGGAGAGTAAACTGTCCACTATCATGGACAACACCTCCCACCCCCTGCATCAGACTGTAGTGGCCTTAAAAAGCTCCTTCAGTAACAGACTCAGTCACCCAAGGTGTAGGACGGAGCGCTTCCACAGGTCCTTCATCCCAAACACTGTCAGGCTGTTTAATGCTGCACTATGAATCTGTAATTGGAACAAACACTTTCATATCACAGTAGGACTGATGTTTACTGATGTTCATCAGTGCACTGATGTTTATTGATGTCACAGCCATGCACTTTTTGGTATTTTCATTCCACTCATTTATTTATACCGTGAAATCATACCTATGCAATAACAACACCAACATCTGTGTAGCAATGCTAGTTTGTTTTTGTGTTTATATTGTTTCTATTATTTAAGCTCTATCTCTATATTTAATAGTTGTTTTTGAGCTGCGGTAACAAAGAAAGTTCCCCACTGTGGGATCAATAAAAGATTATGTTATCTTATGCGTACGTTCTAGCACCCTTTCTGCGGAATTAATCTCTGGAAGTCAGTGTATCCCAAGGGACTTGGAGTAAAGTCATCTTGAGGACACCATTAACCCACAGGCCAAAGGATTCTTGGACATCACAGATCATATTTAAAAGAATCTGTTACTGTTGCCAAATGTGCTAAAAAAAGATTGATGGTTTTTAGAATACTTCTATGAGACTGAACCTCGAACTATATCCAGTGCTTTATCCAGTGCTATTTCCTAAAACATAAGGTCATTGTATATCATTTTTCAAATCACAAATTAAAGCAAATGAAGCATTTATTTATGCATTCTTAAAAGAGTCAGACTAACTACACAAAAACCTGACGTTCTGTACTGTACACAGCTTGTACACTGACCCACATAGAGGCAGGAAATCACTTTTGGCAGAAAATGCATTCATAGATAAAACTTCAGACTCCTTCCTAATAAAAAGAGTATTAAGTGAAACTAAGAACAGGTAATGTCTTCAGGGTTCAGTCCCCTGAGTGTTCTTAAAATGTAATATGAAGGGGCTTTGTGTCATTGCACTGAATTAACCTGTAAACCGTGGCTTATGCCGGCCTGCTAAACACATTTCTAACCTATTTTTATATGTTCTGTCCAGTGAGCTGCACTGAAATAGATGAATTCAGTAAAGTTGATTCAGGTCTACATACGTAATCTGACAGTGTCTTAAAATGGGATTGAGGCCTTCAGCCTCATTTTTTATTTTCAATTTATTTCTATGCTTATTTGGTGTTTATTTTCTTTACTGTTGTTGTTGATGTTGTCCACTATATGGCCTCGCCTGTTATTTAAGGGTGGTACATCCACATAAAGCAGCTAGATCTTTGTCAAATTGTGGTCAAAGCATCTTCCTGACTCCCCAACTGCTGTTTTTAATCTGTAGGTCATGCTTACTGTCTTGATTCTATTTAGAGCTGTTGTCTGCTTTATCAGTAATTGTTCACTCTAACATTTCCTGGTGACAACAGTGTTAACTGGAGCGAGCAGTCCCGGTATCCGCAAGGCAAACACCACTCAATCTGTTGACCATATCCACATTTTGAAGCTGGGTCACTCAGCCATTGGAGGGCAAATGCATCCAATTGGCTTCACAGAATTAGTGCATGTCAACAGTGAGATACGGTGAGGCAGAGACTCCTCTCCATCCTCACCATGGTTACAGTGACTACCTGCATGTGAAAATAACCTACTGTTCATTCCAAACGCCAAAAGTATGTTTGTGGTGCAGGAGGATGTTAAGGCATTATTACAACAACGCAAATCATATGTGTGTGAATCAAAAACATTCATTTCAATTAATTTTTTAAGTCTTGCAAAAATATACAAAATACAAAAAGGTGGATATAAGGTGGTTCATATGGTTAAAACTGAACAACAAATGTGTAATTGCAACAGATGAATAGCAATGACATTTTAGAAAATCCTGACTTTAGTATTACTCAGTCATTTGATGGGGGCCATGTTGTCCAGACAGGGCAGACTTTTGGCTGTACTTGCGTTCAATCAGTGTGCATTTAGGTCCATTTAGTAGATAAATGTGTGTGTGTTTTTTTTTTTACTGCAGACAAATAGCAAGCATTTACAGTAGTGTCTCCAGTCTGACCACCTCTAGTAAAAACAATGGCTTTCTCATCAGCATGCAGGTCAGATAATCAGCCCCTGCTGCCAAGGTTTGGTGGGCGCCGGGCCATGATATTTGGCTGCTTGGCTGGATGGACAAACTCAGAGGGAGCTGCATGTTGTCATGCCGCTGAGTCTCTGGTCTGTGGGTTGGACAGTGTTATAGCGGCCAGCTGCCACCTTCCCACTGAGGTCTCAAGCTGGTTTGAGCTGGTCTTGGCACCAATTCCCTCCACTGCAAACTCAGCCATAGTTGTAATTCAGAGGCCGTGTTTGATGGAAAAAATTTGACTTTTTTTCCCCCTTTAAGACTTTAAGCTTGTAACTGAAGTTGCTGTTGAGATGCCAGGCTTTTGGTGGTGTACCACAGTGAGATGTGCTATTGATTTTGTAATGTCCATGGGTCCAATAGCTCAGCGAACATTGAGCAATACCTGTCTTCCATTAAGAGGACTTAACCCCCCCCAGTACTGTGGCCCATCCACCCTTCATTGACCAATCAGACCCATGCTTTTAACGGCACTCCTGCGGGCTGCACTAGGTAAACACAAGTGTCTGCTTCAATGTTTGTCAATGCCAGTTGCCTAACCATTTATCAGTGGTCAGCAAGCATCTAGGCAGCTGGGATCTATTTGGCCTAAGTGTGCATTAGAAATGATAGATTCTACCATCTCGATCCTTTCTTTTCTCTTTGTGATCCCAGCATAGTGTTGTCTTGTAGTCAACAGTTTTACCCCCCTCCCCACCCCCCTAACCTCAAGCATGGAGGTGAAACGCTCTCGATCCCCACCCAAATCCTCTGGGGTCCCCTCCTCCCCTCTTGCCTCAGGAGACGTCACTCTCCTAACTGCGACGGGACTGGAGGCTGAGTCTAGGGGCAAGACGAGGGTAGATCCAACACTGGGGACAGAGGAGGAGGGTTTAGACGCACTGCTCTACACAGTGCACATGCCAGCATAGGAATTAGTGTTGAGCACAGAGCCGAAGGAGAGGCAGCAGTTTACAGTGCATTCAGTGGATGGTATTTAACTTACCTGTGCTTCACATGCAGCTGATCTGTTGTGGCTCCCTGCAGAGGCTGGAAGAAACTCAAAGGCACTCCTAAAAAACTTTTCTCTGTCTGAACTCCATAACATCCACACAGTGTCATTCCAACAGGTAGGTGCATGTGAATGTAACTTTTGCTTGCTGTTGTGTTTAAATTTAGAATTACTATCTTAGGAATTTAATAGTCAAAGTTTTGCAGCAGCTGTGAATTGCAGAGAAATTCAACATGAAATTAAGATTTTACCTAGATGTTGCTGTCACTGTAAAACATAGAATAAACATGACATGTAAGGAATAGCATCTGCATGTGAACATTACTGCAATTTATATTGGCATTTTCCAAAACTGAATTTTTACTTCACTCATTGTGGTCTCTACCATCTTCAATTTTTAGCAACTGTATTCTTAGACATGCTGTAGTACAGCTCACATTGTAATGCTAATGAGCTGTCACATCTAAAAACTCATTTGTCTTTCTCCAAAAAAAGACACTTTAAAGAAGATCAATGCATATCGGGACGGTCGTCACTGTTCATTTACGGTCAAGGTAATCAAAGTGTTGGTTCAAAGAAGAAGCCTCAACTTCAAAAGCACAGGAACTATTCACTGGAGAGCAGCCACATTTCATTCCTCATTTATCATATTGTGTTCATGCAAATATTTAGGCAGGGTCCCCAGCAATCTCACTAATGAAAAGAGACATTTTTACATGCAAGACAATGAAAACAAAGACGATTTTGCACTTTGTCTTTTTTATGTCCCTTTTTCAAGTAATTAGTAAAGAGAGATGATGGAATGTCTTCATTGTGTTATAGCAGTGCATTCATGGCCCCTTAATCAATGCAGCTCTTTCAGTGCTTAGATCTGCACCATAAGCCCAAACAATAGATTCTAATGGGACCCTACTGTAACAGGCTATAGCGCTTGGAAACATTCCTAAAATCCACATCATAGTTGCGGGGTTAACATCTCCCTTAACAGTCCTTTCCTCACCCTTGTTTCATCTTCCTGTGTTATGCAACAGACTTTTCAGTACTTAATTTCATGAGAACAAGCTGCTCAAACTGCAAAGCAGGTCAATCAAACTGTGCTCACAGACTTGATGTTTGGTTTCACAATTCTTGCACCTTCTACCAAATGTTAAAAAAGAGCAAATATTGATGCTAAGATAAAGAATAGTAATGATTGGATGACACTGACTAGCTGAACTCCCCTCTTTTGCAGTGTGACTTGTTGAGATTTTTCTCAAGTTATACGTGTCTCTTCGTCATGTGGCATGCACACTTTCTGGTTTACCCAAAGCACCTTAAATATCATTTAAGTGGTCCCCCTGAAGTTCCCTCACACTAAAATAGGTCAGCCATGCATATGCCTTTTCAATCTTTTCTTCCCCTTTCTCTCTGTCAGCAGGTGTCAACATGCTGGAGCAGGTTCTGTCATTCGGCCGCTCCCTGGTGCGCAGAAAAGTGGTCGACCTGAGCAGCCTGGAGGACTCAAAGCTGTGCCGCTGCCTGGGAACTGTAGACCTTATCGCCCTTGGGGTGGGCAGCACTCTGGGCGCCGGTGTTTATGTCCTGGCCGGAGAGGTGGCCAAGGGTGATTCGGGCCCCAGCATAGTCATCTCCTTCCTAATCGCCGCCCTGGCCTCTGTCATGGCCGGCCTGTGTTACGCTGAGTTTGGCGCACGAGTCCCAAAGACAGGCTCCGCTTACCTTTATAGCTATGTGACTGTAGGAGAGATCTGGGCCTTCATCACTGGGTGGAACCTCATTCTCTCCTATGTGATTGGTGAGTTAGTGACGAGCTCTGGATTTCATATTATGTTAAGATAACACTGACTCATGACTTCATGCTGTCTGCTCTTTCACAGGCACCTCCTCAGTTGCCAGAGCTTGGAGTGGCACATTTGATGAAATGATAGGAGGACACATAGAGGCATTCTGTAAAACTTACTTCAGCATGAACTCTCCCGGTTTGGCTCAGTACCCTGACTTCTTTGCTGTCTGCCTGATACTGCTGCTTTCTGGTAAGCAAGCATATAAATAATAATACAATAAAGTGATGGCAGGACATTGTGTGATAAGTGCTTAACAGGGCAAGGCAGTGTGAGTCCGCTGGGAGCCCACATTCAACCCCTTTCTCTTTAAAAACTCATCTTGTTAGTCTTCAGCACGAACCTGACTCTCTTTCCCACAGTCGCACACAATCACAGCTGGGAACGGCATAAGCATAAGTAAAGTTTGAGAAGCTTCAACTGCAGCAGCTGAGGGCTTTATTGTTGTCGGTAGCTGTCGATGACTTGGAAAGCATATTTATTTCTCGTGATTAGATTCACCTTTATGACGAATGAAGCCAAAACTCAAATCTTTATCATGAGTTTTGTCCATTGGCCTGCCAGTGCAATGATTACATTAGGTCAGCGTAATGCAGAAACAATCCACTAGTGTTTGGCTTGTTTTTGAGGAACACAGATGTGGAATTATTTAATATCGATTCAGTGAAACCAAATAAAATTTGCTGCTAGTTGTGTAAAAAGTGTAAGTAAAAATATGTTTGCAGTATACCAAAACACACCAAATAATTTCCTTTACATTTTTGAGAGGTGTCTACCCTTCCCTGAACAAATTGATCCACAGATATCTTTATTGCACATGGTTCCATTGGATTGCTGATATTTTGGTTAAACTACAGCAAACATCACAGTAATGTGCTAACCTCTGTTGTCTTTTTGCTCATGCCAGGACTCCTGTCATTTGGGGTGAAGGAGTCTGCCTGGGTCAATAAAGTTTTCACTTCAATCAACGTGCTTGTGCTCCTGTTCGTCATCATTTCTGGCTTCGTCAAAGGAGACACACACAACTGGAATATATCTGAAGAATCCCTCATAAATGTCACCATAGTTTCAAGGTACCTTGCTCATTTTTGAACAGGTAAAACAGGTTTTTGAACACAGTTGTGTGTGTGTATGATGCTTCACTATGAGAATTACTGATGGCCTGGTTTGTATGTGTTTATGCAGTGCTTTCTATCAAACACCCCTGACAGCAGTGGTTGAACTACTCCTCATGCCATCTACACTTTCAGTCCATATGCTGTTTTAAAGTTACAGTTTGGCTGTTTCAGGAACTTGTCAGCGACGGCCAACGTGAGCAGTGATTACGGTGTCGGAGGATTCATGCCCTTCGGCTTCAGTGGGACCTTAGCTGGAGCCGCCACCTGTTTTTACGCTTTTGTTGGATTTGATTGTATCGCAACTACGGGTGAGCCACGAGAGGTTGTGATGATTCAGTGTTGATTTTCATTTAATCAGAGCTAAATGTAGAGGTACCTGTGCCTGTTCGTAACAGGTGAGGAGGTGAAGAACCCTCAGAGAGCCATTCCCATTGGCATTGTGGTGTCGCTGACCGTGTGCTTCCTGGCCTACTTTGGAGTGTCAGCTGCGCTCACACTGATGATGCCCTACTACCTGTTGGATGAGAAAAGCCCTCTTCCCATGGCCTTTGAATATGTGGGCTGGGGACCTGCCAAATACGTGGTTGCTGCAGGTTCACTGTGTGCCCTCTCCACCAGGTAAGAACTTCTGGATTTGTTTTGGTAGAATAAGTTTAAGACAAAATATTCACAGTGGACATTGTATTATTGTCAGTAGTTATAAAATGACTTTGACAATATAATATTTCTGATTGATGTGCATGCTATAAATGGGTGATAACGGTGAATGAGATGTGGTCATAAACTATGGCCACATATCTCTGTCTGTGTCTTATTATTGGATTGATTCCTGTTGCTTAATGGGACGTATTGGGCGCAGTGCTTAATCCTCTCTGTTTTTAGACACTCGCATGTCTTTGTAATATCCTGTTTCTAATTAAAGTACCATAAATAAGGTGGGCAAGTAAGTCTACAAACATAATATTGGAGTGTAATTCTGTCTTTCTTCCCTGAGGGTTTGATGAATCAGCTTCCCCTCAGTTGTCCATCAACAATCCTTGGTGGACGTCAGCCACCAACTTATCCCATGATTTGTATTCATGTACATATTATCAAATTAGGATCAATTAAATTTTGGATAATTCAGCCCTTCCAAATGGTGTTCAGGCTGTTGCTTTGGGATCCACCCACTGGCAGTTGTTTTCACAGTTTCTACCAGCTGTAAAAACCCTTTACCACAGAAATGGTTGTATTTTTATGTTTGGACTAAATGTTTACGCTCTTGGGAAATGTAATTATTCAAGCAGCTATTAAACCCCTTTAACTCCAACTCCAGACCAGCTCTAGAAAAAATCTACTCTCTGAATAAAAGCTTGACTGTTTCAAGATGAGACACTGACATTTAAGTTACCCCTATAAGCAGCTACTATCTAATATATTCCACTCATTTAACATGATGAAAATGAATGGAAGAAAAGGAGGCCATTGGATACATGCCAACAGGAAAGAAAGACACTGACTTTAATTGTGCTCTGAAGCTTTAAAGATGTGATTGTAAGTGTAAGTGTGTGTGTCTGTGTTTGCGGGGTGTTGACTAACGTGCTGGTCTTGCATGTCTCCGCTGTCTCATGCAGTCTACTGGGCTCCATTTTCCCCATGCCTCGTGTAATCTATGCTATGGCTGAGGATGGGGTGCTTTTCAAAGTCTTAGCCCGAATCAGTCCTAAGACGAAGACCCCACTTATTGCCACTATGACCTCCGGTGTAGTAGCAGGTGAGAACCGGGGAAAGTCCAGTGAGATCACTTCTGCTAATCTTTCTCCACCAATCAGCTGTGAAAGAGACAGTCTAAAAACGCACATAATCATTTGGTTCTACTTAATCTGGCTGACCTTTTTACACTTTTACCTGAAACATTCCAGCTTTTGGAGGTTTTCCCTCATTATTCACATGATGTTCTTTCACAGTTGTGCAGGTGTCATGTTTTCTTTCCCAGAATGCCCTGAACTTAACCATGAACCCTCTTCTCCCTAGCCTGTTGGGCTCCATGTTCCCTCTGCCGCGCATTCTCTTTGCCATGGCAAGAGATGGCATTCTGTTCAAATTTATGTCCAAAGTGAGTAAGCGCCAGTCGCCCGTTGCTGCCACCATGGCGGCAGGTACCACTGCGGGTAAGCTCTCGAGACGAGGACCACCGCCTGTCATTGGGTAGTGACGTGGACTTGTTTGGGTTTTTCATTTGTGGTGGTGGTGACTGCATGTTAAACCTGGTGATGGCTCAGGGGTTCAATGGATGATGTTTCCAGAAGCATGAGCAAATATTACACACATCGTAAAAATTTGATACATTTTTATTTAACCTTGTATGATAAATATGAAGCTTCAGCTTGGCAACTTCATAGTCACAATAAGACTCTAGGAAATCATGAAGTCCTAAAAAAGAAGTAGTCTAGATCAGAATCTGTGGTAAAACAACAAAATTTTGTCATTAAATGCTGTTTTTTGTACAAATTAGACAACTCCAGTAAAACAATAAGATTAATAGCTTTACATAGGACAAAGACTGGAAACGTGAAAAAAGCTAACTAGGCAAAAGGTAACAAGATCTGCCTAACCCTAACCCTAACACCTCTTAAG
This sequence comes from Amniataba percoides, assembly GCA_037176925.1. Classification (NCBI taxonomy): domain Eukaryota; kingdom Metazoa; phylum Chordata; class Actinopteri; order Centrarchiformes; family Terapontidae; genus Amniataba; species Amniataba percoides. The sequence continues at coordinate 19,692,106 of JBAJHX010000053.1, read as the reverse complement.
TTCACTAAGTTGTAAAGTCTTGTTATCCCTGTGGAGTTTCCAGGCTGTAGCTTATCTTCAGTGGTTACTTGCTACAGTGATTTAGAGGTATCCTCTGGCTGTGGCAGTGCACCGTGACATCACTGTTGTGTTTGTGTGGTTTGGAAAACACAGTGAAACATGTTGAAACTTTTGACCTAAGTGGGCAGCAAAACATTATGTTTCTCTCGTAAGTCAAGTAAAGTTACTTGTAATTGAATTAAACATCTTCTTATCAGAAGGGAAAGAAGAAATTCAAACTGTTGTCCTTTGGGCACTAGTGTGGCGCTCATATAATGTTTAAATTAAAAGAATCTGTTTCTGAAGCATTCCCTGCATTATCTGGTTGCATCATGCTGGCTGTGCTGAGGTGTTGGGGTTAAGGCTTGTATAATGAACGACCTAGTGAAGTGGACGCACAGATGTAAACGCTCTCACAGCCTGATCACAGGTCATGTACTCAGCAACTGGTTTAAATAGTCAGGGGAGCTTTCTTTGTTATTTTTGCTTTAATGTTTGAACTGTGCTGCTGAGATCAACTCCATACTGTGGTCTGGTGCTGAGATACAAGAAGGAGAACTCCACAGTGTATCTCACATCAAACGACACTTGGTGTGGGGATGATTACAGCTGTCAGCCTGGGGAAACATACGCTCTTTCGTGTCTTTGTATTATGGAAACATGTCTGCATGACATTTCAATTGCATTTGCTCATATTTGTGTGCATTTGTTGGATGGTGCATTTTGAAAATAGCTTGCATTTTGAAAACAGTATTATTCTTGCACTGGTGGATGTGGGTGTAATGAAGGTTTTAATGCAATTTTTGAAAATGACAGTAATCTGTAATGATCTCATTTCTCATAAATTAAAGGTGAAAGTCTGTTAATTGTATTTTTTTTTTGCTTATTATAGCCATCATGGCTTTCCTATTTGACCTCAAAGCGCTGGTTGACATGATGTCCATTGGAACGCTGCTGGCTTACTCGCTGGTTGCTGTGTGTGTGCTGATTCTCAGGTGGGTACATTTATAAATTATCTATAGATAGCTGTAAAAAATATCATTTAAAAGAAATCTTATTTGTCCAACATTGTGAAACAGCTTCCCTTATAGCTTTTCCAAAATCCCACAAGGATGATTATTCTGTTGGTTTAACACACATCTCATGTTATTGCATCAGGGTCGTGATGTAAGAGCTGTGAATGCCTCCATTGTATGAATGTGGAGGGGCTGCTTGAGTGAATGGAGGTGTTTACTTGAGTTTCTGTACTTACTAAACCGGACCTGCTACACACCTCTGCTGGTTCATCAGCACAGAGGCAGTAAACAAACGCAGTGTTTGTTCGCTGGTTTAAACTGGATTTATGAAGCCTCAGTTGTTTTGTGAAGAAAAAACAAGCATCTTAAACTGATCTTTGGAAAGAACATACTGAATATAAACAGGCATATTTTAACAGAACATTTCACTCAAGAGTACAAAATGTAGCTTTCTGGCCTTGGAACTTCAGTAAAAAAAACAGACTTACAACCTTTAAGCTTCAATGTTGCTGTTGTCCAGATACCAGCCAGATGGAGCCCTGGAGAGACGGGCCGGCACTGGTGAGCGGGACTATCTGTCCCCTGAGGAGGGTGAGTCTGACCTGACAGAGTCGGAGTCCCACCTGAACATGCTCAAGGGTGGCAGCTCCACCCTGCAGGCTGTCTTTCACCCCCCCTCATCCCCATCTGAGCATTCCTCCAGTGTGGTCAACATGTCCATTTGTGTGCTAGGTAAGCAGGTCAGGTTGGAATCATTTTCTAAGGCGCACCTGAAGATGTCAAAAATTAAGTGCCTGTTTCTGAATCGCAGTACTGCTGGTGTGTGTGATCAGCTATCTCACCACGTACCACGTCGGCTCTATCCTCGGCATGGAAGTGTGGATCCTTGCAACGCTGTCCGTCTGTCTCCTCATCTTCAGTGGATGCGTCCTCATGGTCTGCAGGCAACCTCAGACGAGCAAGAAGGTCTCCTTCATGGTGCGTTGCACTTTAATTAGTCACTTTGGAATGAGATGTTCGTCTGATCCTTGACAAATAAACTGATGATAGATTTTTGTGCCTGGTGCCATCACAGGTTCCCCTCCTGCCTTTTCTGCCCATTCTGAGCATATTTGTCAATATTTACCTCATGGTTCAGCTGAGTGGAGATACATGGATACGTTTCTCTGTGTGGATGGCTGTAGGTGAGTGTCTGTTAACCAGTCCAAGCAATACCAAACCTCCTGGATCCATTGTGCATGTTCAAAAATATGCATTAACATTTTGGAGACATTATATGTGTTAGATAATAATAATATAATGTGCCGTATATACCAAGTATGCAGCTAAAGTGGAAATGGTTAGCTTAGCATTAAACTAGCCTGACTATGCCCAAATGTATCTGGCTGGGAGCGGTGACTTCTTGGTGTCTTTCCATCACCATGAGGTTGCCAAAAAATATTTGGAGACCTAAAGAAGTCACTGCTGCTGGCCAAAAAATATTGTTCACATAACCCCTTCATAACGTGTCATGTTTTCACACTTTTTTGGTTTTTGTACAGATTAAACAAACAAGATATAATGCGTTAATCAGTAACCTTAAGATCTGCTGGTCGGTCGATTTAGGACAGAACCAGGCTTGCTGTTCTCCCTGCTTGAACTTTTTAAACTTCAACCTCAAAGATGTGATGCCTATGGGATATCTCGTCCAAAATTTTTCTCAGGTTTCTTGATCTACTTCGGCTACGGAATATGGCACAGCGTGGAGCGCCAGCGACTTCTCCAGAGACCTTCAAACAGCAACACCCAGGAACACAACAAGACCAGCACGGAGAAGCAGGTCGGTACGGATACTGCGGGCAAAGACCAAGAGCGTTTTATCTGCCCAGAAAAGACCAGCCAGTGTTAAAGCCCCTCATTCACAGACTGTGTGAGGCCACAGATGCATAAAAGCACCCAGGAGCTCTGCCTTGATGCATCTGTTTATACAGATTCACCACATGTGCCTCAGTCACAAGGACATTCTGCAAAGGCAGAGTTAATTTTCTGTATCCACACGATGGGGAGCTGCTCTATCACTGTGATGGACCTGCATCCTGTAGGTCACTTGCGTTTTATGGACAGCATGGTGGCAGGATTAAAAGGACAGGTAACACACTGGAGAGTGATGTTCATTTCCTTTAACACTGAAGCAGTCAATGCGAGACTGCAAGAAAGCTTTTGTGTTTCATTACTGACTTGAGTTTTTGGTGCGTGACACACATTTTGTCTTTCCTGTTCATTTTTACATTTTTAGTGCGGATGGACAAGAGGGTCTTTGGTCTTGGAATCGGTGTTACCCATTTAATGGATGGAATGAGTTTGGATATTATGGATATGTGGTATAAGGTGACTTTGATAAACCGATCATGTAATAGTATTAAAAGTAGTGTTAGTTTGTGGAAAAAACACTCATTGTGCTTTGACCTTAATGTAAGATCATTAAAAAAGGACCAACATAAGATTAAAGATGCGTCAATCATGAAGCTGAACTATATTTTAGAACTATTTTGTGCATAAAGGTTTCAGATGCATACATGTGAAGTCTGTACAAAAATTACCATAAAGAGGCTGCCACATACAGACACATGTATAATAAGTCAAATAGTTTTGTAGGCACTTAACATGTCATGACCTGATTCAGTTTACTGTGTATCACAGATTCTTGAAAGCAGGCCAAGTTTTTTTTTAGGTTTCATCAGGTTACGTCAGTCCTTTCTGTAGTTATTGAGGTATATGAAGCTGTTCTAATGGTTTAATGCAAACAGGTTTATGTTTTCATTTCTGCTTGGATGTGTTTTGTCTATTAACTGTTACACACTGAATATGAAGGTGGCTGTTTGATGCAGAGCTCTGCTCAAAAAAAGTATTTGCAATTTCTATTTTCACTCAATCAGATCATGACACATTGTTTTCTTTTCTTATTTGTCTGATATTTTGTGCCATTTTGATACGGTTGCAGACATGCTGTTAATACATCCTGCATGAAATGTTTTGCTCTTAACCACAGTACTCACATAACAGGAAGCAAAACTATGATTTCATTACGAATTTAGCTATTTGTAAAAATATGTAATATGAAATAGGATCTGTGTCGCTTTTTAACTTGTTTTTGCGTTGAGCTGCTTGAAGATTCAGTATTTACATTTTTCCCTCCGTGCTTTTAGGTGCCACCTTGTATTTCTTGTTATGTTAACTGCTTTCACACTACTTGATGCAGACAAATCCTAAACTTTTCAAGAGGTCAGATACTGAGACTGTAGGAAGTTAGTGGTTGATGTGTGCAGAGCAGTGCTTTGAATGAATGTGGAACAAATTCAGAAACTAGACTATGTTGTTGTTCTGCTACACTGCACCTCTACCTTGATAGCGTAGAGTCTTCCACTGAGGTTACAGGATAAAGTACATAGATGTTCCCTTGATGTTATGATATAGTATCATGTTACCAACTGCACAGACAAAAACAATAAATGTGTTTTCCAGTCCAGTAAGACAGTGTTTGGTGCTCCATTTATTTATTTATTTATTTATTTATCATTGTTTGTCAGTCAGCAGGATACTTGGAAAAACTTTTGCATTTCATCAATTGATTGAAATAAAGGACTCATGTCAATGTAGATGATGCCACCATGTGGCCATTTATAAATAATGTTATGTCCGCTTAACTCCTGACCTGTGAGACAGGCATATTTGTTTTTTCTTTTCCTGTGGACCTTTTGATGTAGTTCATTTTTACCGCATTTTCGCATTTTCACCCATAAACTGGGTACGCTGATCTTTTATTCAACTAGTACCAGTACCACAGTGTAAATATACTCCACAAAATTACCTGCAAAATTGACTAGAAATAAACTTCACCTGTCACATATGTATGGCATTATTAGATTATTAATACTGATGTGTAGCCAGTTAAGGTGGAGCTTGTTTTAGCTACTTATGTTGTTACACTTACAGTTTAAACCAGTCGTTCCCAATTTAAAGCACCAGTCAGAAACATTAGGAATATTACTTACTTCAGCTTTAAGGCTTGCACTCTCTTCAAATGATCAGGAATGAAGAAACAACAAAGTTCTGCTAGAATCTCAAAACACTTTTTACTTCTACCACTGCATCTATATAAGCTTCCTGATTTGGTCATTATCCTTTAAAGGACAGTTTCACTCATCCATTTTAAAGCAAAATTCACATGCATACACTAAAAGACTTATCAGAATCAGGTGGAACAAGAATCAACAAGAGACCTGGAACTGTTCCAGTATGTATAAATGTATGTAGTAATGTCAGACTTAAAAGGTGAAGCGACCCTTTAAAAAGCATTCTGATCAACACTAAGATCCAGCAGAGGGCTCTGGAGTACCTGTTTCTGCTCCTCAGGTCTGAGGAGAGGGAGTAAACAGGGGGGCTCTGAAATTTTTCACTTTTTCCTCTCGGTCTGTAAGGAGGATGGAGCTCCAAGTCTAAACAGGGTAGCTGGAGCCTGCAGAGTTCCAGCGAAGCTCCGAGCCTGACCTCCTTTCCCACTGAACCCCCCTCACCAAACCTCCCTGATCTCTCCAGCCAGGACACCATGAAGCTCTGGGTTGTGCTCTGCCTAGCTCTGCTCTGGGTGGAGTTTCAAAATGGTAAGTAAAATCTACGTCCTCACATCTGTCCCGTGGATTTATGAGTGACGCGAAGTTACTGTTAATTTCATCATGAGAACTTGGAGTGTAACCTGGAAGGAGTGGGAGGATTAGATAATCTGAGGCTGTGTAAATATTGGCCAGGGGCACAGTCTCTGTGATGGGCGTAGACTGAGAGGTGGATTCACAAAGAAGTAAATCTCATTCACATATGGCAAAGACACATAATTCATCTATCAATCATTTTGCCTTTTCTCGGGCGTACACTGCAACATATTGTGCTATATTTGAATGTTATATAACGCATGTAAATTGTAAAAGTTCGCATGACAGTGAGAGAAGTTCTGAGAGTTTTTCCTAAAGTGTTTCTGCAGACCAACTCAAACCAGCTGCATCTGAGGCATGCAACAGGCGTTTCTAATTAACTGGCCTTTACTGCTGACCTTTCTCATTAATGCTGCACTGAAGAATGAAACAACAAAACCCTGAGAGTCTACACACTGACTACACACACTGATCATTTTGTTCTCGACTTCAATGGTTAATGTGTTCTGTGCCCCCTGAGAAGTGCAGAGCATGCAGCTGAAAGAGAGGCTAGGTCCTGGATATGCCAGTAATATGGCTTTCACACTTCCTGTTCTACTGTTGCCACAGCTGGGGGAGACGCAAAGAGTAAAACTCCACATGAGCACACATTTTCTGCAAGGAATTAGGCCATAGTACAGGAACAGATTTTTTTTTACTTATCGTTGTTTTTAGCGTTGTATAGTTTTTCCTCATCTCTCCTTCCCCTCTAACTCATCCACATCGTTTTGTGCTTCTGTGCACTTAGGTTCCTGCCAACAAGTCAAGCGGAGAAAAGACGTCGGAGAAAACCGCATCCGTCCAGGTGGGAAACGGGTGAAGGTACGACTCCCCAAACTGAAAGATGGAGGAGTGAAAGGCCAGTCCCTGTTGACCCAGGTTTTAGATAAGGGACGCTTCCTGCGCCTGGGCCAAAGCACAATTCTCACTCCTGGGAAGAACATTGAGCTTCGCTGCAAAGGCAATTCTATCGGATGGTCGTACCCGACCTACCTGGATACTTTCAACGACTCACGCCTCAGGTGCTGCAAGCAAATGTCAGTTGTGTGTCATGCTGTGAGTTGATTTGAAAGCCAGAGTCTCATGTTTTTTTTGGGGGGTTTCTTGCCTGCAGCATCAAGCAGAGCGACAAGTACAGTCAGCTGATCCTGACATCGCCCTCTGCTGCTGACACAGGGCCCTACAGCTGCTGGGTGATAGTGTGTGACGGCACCGAGTGCGAGAGGGACCACGAACGCACCTATGTGTCACACATCTACTTCTCAGGTGACTGAGTAAGATAAACTGACCACCATAATAGACATTTCTAAAATGAACAATAAGGGATATTTACAGAGAGAATATGTACTAATTTACTATAATATATATAATATTGATTAATGCTCTTTCATCAGTAATAAGCCATTATAATGCAGAAGTAGAAAGTCAGTGATTGTCCAATATTTCTTAAGATTAAAGTTGCATTTAACATGTTTTTATTAACAATGGAATAAATGACCATGTACAACATGACAGGTCAGTCACAGAGATGGTTGGTTTTACAGGGCCTAACTTTACTTGTTTTGGTTTATTCTTGCCTGCTCTCATCAACCTTTCATCCAGGTAAAACAGGTGGCTATTGTCATCAAGAAATAAAAAACGCTCACATCAAATGAAACACGCTGACTGATGCCTCACATCTCACTCTAAACAGACAAAGACAACCTCTTCGTCCCCTCTGCCATCCACTTTGAGATCGTGTACTTGCGCCCAGACAGGCCCGCCGTGGTGCCCTGTCGCGTGACTGACCCGCAGGCTAAGGTGTCCCTGCACAGAGAGGTCCCTCCAGAGGAGATCACGGCCAACGGGACGCAGGTGACCTATGACCCCACCAAGGGGTTCGTCCTGCAGAACCCCAGTCCAGAGCATCAGGGAGTCTTCTACTGCAAGGCCGTAACCAAGGGCACCCCTCAGATCTCCACCAAGTACCAGCTGCTCTATGTGGAAGGTAGGGACGCAGCGCTCATAAATACAGAAAGATATGGTGACACTGCCGCAAGTGCAGGGTTAGTATTCATCTGAGTATCATTTCCTTGCCTCTTAAACTGTCAAACTTAACCATAATTCAGTACCTGTCATCTTACTGAGCAAAAGTGCCAAGAACCACCGTAAGAGGGATTTTCACAAAGTCATGAATTAAGTGTTATTTTGCTTCATCAGCTTCCAGGAAAAGGTTGTCAAAAGCCTCCTCGCTGCTCACTGCCGAGCTCAGTTTGTGTGGACGCTCTCCAACACAAATGAAAACAAAGTCTGGATTTATGAAATGGAAATTGTGTGTGGTTTGGGTCAAAATTAAGCTGCCATGGCATGTTTGACTGGCAGATGGAGAGAAATGGAGTCTGGACTGCTGATAGAGGTTTAACTGTCTAAATGCCACTATGTTTTCATTGATAAATGTAATTAAGTGCTTACTCTCACTAATTCATAGAGTATTTCTCATGGAGATAGTGCGTATGTATTGTTAACTAGTGTAGTCTCTTGTTGACAGTCCCCAGTGGGCCACCATTTGTGAGCCTGGTGGCCTCTGCAGAGTCTGTGAGAGGAGGCGACAACATCAACGTGACCTGCACAGTGCTGGGGGAGCCAGAGGTGGACGTGAACTTCATCTGGTCTTATCCTGGTCAGGTAAAAACTAGCAGTCAAACCTTGTAAGAAACAGGCAGCAACCCATGTCAATACTGTACATGTCAGTTCAGTTTAATTGTATAGCTCCAATGGAGAAATGTATTTTGTAACCAGCAATAATTAAAGCAACAAAGATGCAGCTCTCTAATACACACAGCATTAAAAATATAAAATATATAGGGAAAATATAGAGGAGTTTCTACATATAGTATTCTGACAGTAGATATGTTGTGTGCGGCACTCATACAGCAGTTAATAATAATCAGTTAACATCTTTCAAAGCGATTTATAGGTTTTTGAATGATGATGATGAATGATGAAAATAATAGTCATTAAAGATTTTTTACTTTAAAGGAAAACATTACATGAATAATAAATCTAAAATAATGAATGAAAAGACAAAATAACACACGCTGCACTCTGTATGTTATTTATTTCAGTGTCGCCTCATTCACTGAAATGTCTGGTGTGTGCACGGATGGTTTTAAATTTTCATCACATCACATTTGTGTAAGTTGCTTACTTGTTTTCCAAACTCAAATCCCTCTGGTGTATCCACATGAGCAACCACAGAGAAACTTTCCTCCTTCAGTAGGTAACATGAAAGCAAACACACTCACGTCACATTGCAGTGAAGCACAAATTATCCAAGCAAGGTAATAATAATTAAGATACACAGGGAGGTTGATTTCGTGTTGATATACTGTGGTGAATTTTGTGATTATGTAACTACTCTGAAAGACCACCCTGATTGTAACAAATAACACACTTAGTAAATCATGTTTTTTTTTTACTGTGTAGGATCACCGTCCAGTTCATATTCAGAATTCCTGGAGGCTGGTTCACAGAGGCATGGGTCACACCACGCGGGTCTCCCAGAGCGTCATGACTGTGGACGACATGGAAACAATCGACTTTGGAAACTACATCTGTAAAGCCAAGAACCAGCATGGTGAGACAATCGTGAAGATAAACATCAGCTCCAACTAGCCCCAGCATGAAACACACCAACCAGCGTGGCCAGACATCGACATGTATAGACATAAAGAATGGTGTATTTTTAGATTGTAGATCTTGATGACATAATAAAGATGAACACCTTTACACATTTTGTGGAGGAGTTTTGGTATTTATTTCAAAAGCACTCTCTTACTTTGGAGTTTTAAAGTAAAAAAAAGAGGCCCTCATTGCAGAGAGGGACATCCTCTGGTGTAAAACTGGGTCGAGTATTTGATTTGTGGCAGTACAAAGCGGCTAAACATGGCAACCGAACAGTCAGAAGTCCAAAGACGAGCAAAGAGCGCAGACCTGCAGGGCTTTTCCTCCAGTCAGCAGACCCCAAATCTACTCAACATCTCTGTGAACATTTGAAAAGCCCAAAGTGCTTCATGAGATCCTGATATTTTATATAGATTCTTAAAGTGGATGCCAAAGGGAAATTTGCAAGTGTTGCACTACATACATCAAATAGGGATTTTAACTGTGAATAAATGTTAACTCTGACTTGTATTAGCGAATGAAGAGCTCTGGGTCATGGAGTCAGACTGTTGGCCCTCTGCATCAGGGACAACACACTGCTGCTGTAACACTTGGCACTCTATTATGTTTGACACCTAATAAAACATCACTGACTAATCAGTATAAGCCTTTGTGTTACATTTAAATGATATAATGATGCTGAAAAAGAGAGCTGCAGCCATCAGATCTGCTCTGACTTTGTAACATGTTGTGAAGAAGAGAATCTGGTTTTGAAGCTGAGCTGTGTGCCAGGCTGACGTCCTAATGCACTCCGTATGTGGAATGTGATCCGCAGGCCCAGAACTTATTTTGGTCCAATGCAACACTTGCTGCAGTCTCCACTTTGCCCAATGGTTGCTGGTTGATATGATTCTGGAATATACTTCAGCTATGCCTATTAATATTTGTGCATTATAAAATGTTTGAGGATAATTAACTCAAACAGCATTCACAGAGCTGGAATGACACCTGTTGAGGTGTTCCAGCTGCAGTAAAAAGTGAATTCTTCTAATACAATCCTTAACGGAAATCTTCAGCAGAGTTTTATCTGCTGTGAAGAAGTCAAAACTTTGATACATCCGATTTAATACAAGACTTTATTAATTGCATATTTCAAACAGGGTCATCACACCAATAATAACTCCACACAATATACTCTTTTTGATACATTTCCAAGAGGCAGAGTCTTGGACATGTACAAGTAAAGCTTCTTCTGGTCAACTCTTTGCACAGACCCTGACTTTAAAGCTGCATTGGGAGGGTTTGGTAAGGGGGTGACTCAAACACATGCACAAAGACTTGGATTGGTCCCATGGTCAAACAAACAAAGTGAAAAAACAAAACACGTTTGAGGCCACAAATGATGACTGCGAACAAAGATTTAAAAAATCCTAACCCCCCCCAAAAAATACACAACCTCAAAGAAATTCTGAACATATGATACCTGTATGGTCCTGGTGTACTGACTAGCTGCAGGGTGTTAGTAATATGACTATTTGACTGTCGCTCCTGCGCAGTTAGCTGTGAGAGACGGTACGGGAATCCCACAGAAGCAATTCCATAAATTCCATATTCTGAATGTCTGTGGTCTCCAGGGACACACACAAGACTTCTCACACAGCAGGCCTGTATCTGCACACGTGTTGTCATATGCATGCATGTGTGTATTTTTTTTACTGCATGTACTGCGTGTGTGTGTGTGCGTGCGTTGAGCTTCTGGAAAGACGAGCCTCTGCCAACAAGTACAAGGAACAGAAATATTGTATCATTACATAGAAGTCCTGAGATTTTCTTTTTCCCCCCATCCATAGGATCAGACGTGAAAAGGCAAAGAACAAGGTGGCCTTGCTTTTTAAGTGCTTCTGTGCAACTTTTGTTTTTCTTTTTTTTTTTTTCCATTGTCTGTAGCATCACTGTACAGAAAGTGTCAGAGTTCATCCAATCCTTAGGAGCTGAGGTCAGGCCGTCGCTAAGCTAAGAAGAAACAAACATGGCTCCAGGGGGATAACTCAGCTGAGAGGGTCTGCTTCCTGGAAGCGTGAGCCCATCGTTATCTGGGTGAGACGGGAGGGCTGGAGAACACGCCGGAGCTGCGAGGTGATTGGAGGCTGAAGGAGTGGGAGGGGGAGGTAGAGGAGGGGGACACTTTGCGAGCGCTGCTCAGGTCTCCATTATGGAGCTTCCACAGCAGCTCCTCGTTTTCCATTGACAACCGTTTATTGACCTTGGACTCCTTGTTAAGGGATTCCTGCAGCACTGCCTGCTCGGTTGACAGCTGCCTGTAATGCAGAGACACAACACAAATGCTAGAAATTCCTACAGGCATGAAAATATCCACTTGAAGCTCTCATCTTCATCTTCTCATCAAGTATATCATATCAAATTGCTTATACTTATTTGATTCATTTATACAATGTGTAATAAGAAATCAAATAATCAAACTTATCAAATAAAATGATAACATGACCTGATGCCTAAAAAGGATATAATATATACAGCTTTGTTGTTATTAATAAATCTCAAGAGAGGACCTAGACCAACAGCACATTTGCAGGACACAAGCCTGTTTTCTGCACTCAGTTTCAAACCCACTTATTTCTACTGAAGATGTAGTTCTTCTAAGACAAAACAAAATCTTACTTAATCCATAAGTTTCTTTTTCAAAAAGAGACTCAGTGACCAGCAGCTGGGCACTGTAGTTTTTAATCAAACATCATTCAAAACTCAGTAAACAGTGAATTTGAGTATTTTCAGCAGCAACCGTGTATGTGGGATTTAGTCTAAATCAACTACAGGTCCCATATTTAGTGCAAAAAAGGAACATAATGAAAATTCAAGAAAACAGTGGAGGTTTATTGCACAGCTCAGTGAGTCATAAGGAGCCTGAACTGCTTCACAGTCTGGTTTCCATCAATGTAAGTGAATTCCTAAGGTGAATTTTTACCTTGACAGTGCAGCGTGTCTATCCATGCGGGCTTTGAGATCCTCATTCTCCTGCTGGACCTTCTTAAGAGTCTCATCCAGCTTTACATTATTCTCTTTCTGGAAAGAAAAAACATGCATGGTTGAGTGATTCAGTCACGCTTTCTTTCCCAGCAATAATATTCATCTGCCATGGGTCTCACCAGTTTCTCAATCTCCATCAGCTTCTTTTCCTGCTGGTGGAGTTGTTTGTTTTTGATATCCAGCACCACTTTGAGGCTTTCTAGCTCCTGCTCCAGATACAGAGTGTGGGAGTCCTTCTGCGGGGACAAAGAAGGCGTTCAGGGACTGATAAAGCCTTTAAAACTGAGGTTGACCAGACTTTACATGCCATGAGGCCATACGTCCAGAAGCACGCAACAGAGGGCGCCATGTATCACTTACAAAATATCAACTGCTCTGAGCTCACAGGGACAATAAAATCAGTATGTATGGGTGTCACACGCAAAGACATAAAATGACACAGAAATAAACAGTTCTTCAAGAAGTATGTGTTTAAACTTAAAGTTTTAAAGTCTTTTTTGACGGCACAGTATACACCATTGAGCTGTTGCTGCTCTTCCTACTGTTTATCCACTAACAGACGTGGAGTAGCCGGTTCATGTGAGGTAGTTAATTACTCTGCTGTGCCAGGACAAAATGCTGAGTACATGTGGCAGACACTCAACACTGATGAGAAGAGACAGCCACACAGCACTCTGGGAAAATTAAAATCTACACGGTGGGCAGAGTTGTAGCAAACACAGAGATGTAGCAGAGTTTAACCTATTTCTACCTGACCCACAGTTTACACTATTTTATGAAGTAAAGAATGGTTCATTAACCATTAAAACATTTTTTTGAAGAAAATGGGTACTGAGTTTTGTCTGTCTCTAAATTATCTCTCTGGTCATCACTGACTTCAGGATTCCTCCACCTTTTTTATGCTTAGAGGCGAGCAACACTGGAGTCATGGGATGCTTCTAAAGTGGCGCTCTGCTATAATAAGCACACAGATAACAGTACCTGACTCTTTTCGGCCAGCTCTTTCCTCCTGTTCTCCTCTGCTCTTAGCTTCTCCATGAGTGCATTGTTCTCCTCTGTCAGCTCCTCTATCTGCCTCTGTGGATGTACGCACATAAACAAACGCACTGGTTCATAAACCCATTAGTTATCTTCGTGCCATGACACATTATTGTTGGTGTGATTGTCTTTGGAAAAGGGAAAAACAAGTCAAGCTTACGGTGAGTGTGTCTTTTGCATCATTCAAAGTTTTATCCAAAGACTGTAGCTCCTCACTGTGGACTTTGTGGAGCTCTAAAGAATGTACAGATATTATGGCATCAGATATATTTCACAAAAAATAGGTCAGAGCTGATACCAAATCCATGTTATGATGTGGTAAAAATATACATATCATAAATGTATGTTAGATGAGATTATTTTAAAAATGAAAGGCTAAAATCTTTCAGAGCTGTCAGATAAACTCATAAAATGCAACTTCAGATGGACTTCCAATTGTTTTGTCCATTCCTGTCCACTAACCTTCCAGTGACATTTCATACTGCTGGTTAACGCTCTGCAGCTGCTCTGCGTGGTTGCTCTCTAGTTCCAGCTTCATGGCTTCATGATTGGCTTTAAGCTCTCCCATCTTTAAAAAGAACACAGAATAGACTTCTTTTGAAACTGAGGCACTACTAGTCTTAAAGCATAAAGCAAAGAACATACGATTCTTTGTCAAATCAAACCAAATTAGAATGAAAAAGGTGGAGGTTGGACAAACCTGCTGTTCCATGAGAGTCTTGCACTTGTCAGCCTCCTCTTGGTAGGTGAGGTGGACCTTGTCCCACTCGGTCTGGTAGAAGCTTTGTAGTTTCTCCTCCAGCTCCTCCAGGTCTTTTTTGTGCTGTTCCTGCAGTTTCTGCAGCGCTTCCTCCAGAGCAACTCGCAACTCATCCTTCTCCTTCTCCAGACGTTCAGATGACTGGACTGAGCAAACTGGAAATAAAAAAGAAACCTACCATATTATTATAGTAAAAAGGTGACGGGACATTTGCATGATGCTCAGTGTGTGGCTGTGTAGTAATATTCATTCAAACAGCTGTGAGGAGATATTGTTAGTAGCAGCTTGTGTAAGGAATATGTCCACAGAGGAACCTCTGTTTCACAAAGTTGACATGTATGTGTGATGCTGAATGCTCTCCAAAAAGGAATGGAAAAAATGACTTTCAAGGGGAGGTTCCTTTTGCACTTCGCTGCATACAGCAACTACACTGCAGTTATTTATAGACAAATGAAGATATGCCACCAAGTTTTGAAATTCTTTCACAATAACTTGAAACTGGTATCATAGGTGACACATTTCTTAAATTTGTCTAGTCTTTAATTTCTTCAGCAGCTGGTAATTTGACATTTTGTGCAGTTAGTGGCATTTGTTTTTATTCTGTGAAGCAGTCTCATTATTTCCCAACTATTTCCATCACCAAGTGTTTATATCTGCTCTGTAGTGGGTGACGGTGACAAACTCCATAACCTGCCTCCACTTTAAATGCTTGTGCACAAACACTGTTAATGCTCTGCAGCTGGTGTGGCCAACTGTTCTGAACTTTAGCTCACTGCTAACATCACCCAAAAGGAAGAGTCTGCTATCATGTTAAACAGGTGAGTTTCATTCAAATGTTTGGAACTTGAAACTTTGTATAAGTTCAGTAGTGGATATAAAACAATACTGAACCCAGATGTGTGTAAGACAAGTACATTTTGCCATCCATTCCTAACCCTTTCTCTCTCACAGACTATCAGGCGCAATAAAAATATATTATTCCCTTATAAAAGTCATCTTACAAGTTTATATCCCCTCCTAAAACACTGATTTGGTGAGCACAGTATAATGCTTTCAGGGTTACCAAAAAGCAGTCATGAAAGGCTGCTTTTTGAGCATCTTTTGCACATGTGAAGGTTCCTTGTTAACCTTGACGGCCGATGACTTTGCGGGAT
Source organism: Amniataba percoides (assembly GCA_037176925.1). Taxonomy (NCBI): domain Eukaryota; kingdom Metazoa; phylum Chordata; class Actinopteri; order Centrarchiformes; family Terapontidae; genus Amniataba; species Amniataba percoides. Next base: position 19,676,688 of record JBAJHX010000053.1, on the reverse strand, counting down.
CACACCCGTCTGTGCTGAGGGTTGCAATTTGCAAAGTCATGTTGGACAACTCTGTCACCAGTAGACTCAAATCTTACAATGTGATTTGAATGTGCATTCTTTTTTCTGTCTGGATATGAAAGAAGTCAGTTCTTTTGCGCAGCTAAACAGTGATCAGCAATATAAAGGAATAGCCCCGCAGCTCACAAAGATTCACCTTACCAAGAGTGGAATAATGGCAGCAGATCCAGGAACAGAGGCCAAGCTAACATAGGGACTATCTATCAGGCATTGGCTTGTAGAGTTCAACAAATGGAGCAGCGCTCTGCAGCCATGTGTAACAGAGATCTTAGTCATATGAGCCTTTCTACTCCAAATCCACCCCACAAAAACACCTCATGGCTCTTATGGGAGAGGAGGGCCCAGTTAATCTAAAGTTAGCTGTGTTTTGGCCTACAGACGGCAGGATGATTGGGTGTCACAGATAATGCAGATGCCGAAAATGGCATATCCCTCTTAGATGTAATTTTACGTGCAAGGAATGATGACGAAAGGGGGTGTGGGTGTATCACACGTTTGGCTGTGGCTCAAGCCTGTAATTTATTGCTGTATGAGGAGTGAGATCACTGTAGAAGCAGGCAGAGACGCAGCCTGAGGAGGGAATAAACTAAAATTGGATTTAGAGGAACATGTCTGTTCTTCCAAACGTCTTTTACTATACAACATGGAAGGTCCATCTGAGGTCAGTGTGGGTCCCTCAGCCTTGTTGAAGTGAAGAATGTGTTAAAATGCATTTATAACTGCGGTCAGCATGTAAGAGCAGTCATGTGGAAGTCCCGAGGCTGTGATGGAGGGGAGGAGCTACAACACTACTGCTGCCTTAAGTAAGGAGATGAAAGCTGGTGTGTGAGCACGTTTGAGCATGCATGTGCTAAACTATTCTGCAGGACTTAGGCTGGACATTGGGTCATTGTCCCAAAGCCTACACAAGGCCTCAGGTGATGTGGCATTCCAACACTGGGAGCCCCTCCTGTGAGGGGTCAGAGGTCAGCCTGCGACTCCCTGGGGAATGGGCTGACGGGCAGACTACGCAAACATTCACACACACGTCTTAACAGAAAGACTTCTGATTTTCAGCAGAGGAAAAATGATTAACAAGTGGAAGAGGAGCCACAAATATCTGCATGGGCAACGGCAAGCAAGAGTAAGACCTCCAGTGCATACAGAAATATTTAATTCATGAAACTATTCTGACACCAGTTCCAGTAAATCTGAAAAGTTAACTCATCGGAGCACAAACCCATTCAATGAACATCACTGAATTATTGTTTTGATATAAAAATTGTCCTTAAAAAAATTGAACTGCATGGAAAAAAAAAAAGTCCAACATCAGTATCAACATCAGTATAACAGCATCAATGACTCAGGTCATATCTGCATAAACCCCAGCAACAAAAAAAGTGGAACCAAGTGAACAACTAAATACTTGTGATGAAAAAAACAATGGCCAATGCAGCAAAATCATATTGCTCTCATTAACAACACAAACATGATCCAAAATGTTTCCTCACTTCATGGTAACAGAGCAATCAACAAGGCAAAAACAGACCATGTCACCAGGAGTGTGTATTTTGGTGATAACAACTTTAAACAGAGCTGATATGTGACCAAGGTGACCTCACTTACCCAGCTTTTCTCGAAGGTTGACCAGCTCCTGGGACAGTTCCCTGCGCTGCTTCGTGGCTTCATCACGCTGCAGAGAAAGAAAATGTAAACAGTCATGCACCTGCACATAAAAATGCAGGGTTTTTTTATCTTTAATTTCACACAGCAACCTGCTGAAATCATCACAGCCAAGATCACAAAAGAGCAATGCCAGCATGATGAATCTGAAACATAAATAAAAGGATAGATTCTGTTGGGGCAACACCCTAACAAAACCAAAACCATGTAATGAATACAGTTTTTCCTTCCAGGATATTGCGTTTGACTGCCAAATGTTAATACATTAATAGCACCACTGAGCAGCTGACAAAGAAAAAAAAACCTAGGAACTGGGGGAGGGGGATTTAGGAAAACTTGACATGCAACTCATGTTTTCAGTCTTAGCACAGGTCCTCTGTAAGCCTAACTCCTTTATTCCTCCCTTTCTGACTCAGTTTTGCAGGAAAGAGAAGGGTAGGCTGTAGCTGCAGTGCTGCTCCTGACTTGACGCAGAGATAGTCAAAAAACTGTTTTCCTCTCATTTACTTTCTGTTACTATGCTGACTCATATAAACAACCTGACACACTAAACAGATAGCACACCGCCTGCATAATTCAATTATGAACCGAAGACAAAATGTCAAGTAAGACGAGCCAAATATCGCTTCACTGATCAGTTTACAAAAACACAGTCCATCCTGTCCTGCTATACAGATCTGGATCTATTCCTCACTGCAGAGAAGAACAATGTAGAAGCCAGTTACCCTCTCTGCAGCGCAGGGAGCACTAAGGCACGCTCTGCTGCCAGAACAGCCCATGATCCAGCCTCTGCCTGGGGCTTGGGTGCTGGAGTCCCCCCCGCCCCAGCTATGGAGACCCAGTACTCCAGGACAAACAGTGGTCCAGGTGGACGCACCACCTCCACACACCTCCTCCCAGACTGCTCTGACTACATCTGAGGCAGGACTAAAAAAGCCGCTTCACTGCTGTGGCGAGTGACTGCATAGTGCATTACCGTATTACACCTAAAAAAAACTCCCAGAAGGGGCAGGCTACAGTGAGCATAAGAGCAGCCTCCTCACTTGTGGGCTGAGGTCACTTTAAGAGAGCACTAAAGGCAGCCAGAGTGGAGCAAACAGATAAATTGTACAGAGCTGCCTGACATCAGCCTGATGGAGCAGGACTTGTGCTGTGCAGTGACCTTCCCAAGGGATGTATGCAGAGGCTTCATTACCACCATCCCCCACCACACCACCAAACTTACATTAAATCATCCCCTCACCCCTCTGCACTATCATCTTGTAATGAGCAGTGCAGCTACAGGCTTCCCAGGTACAATCTCTCCATTACAAGATGATATAATGCTGAGACAGATCACATTTCCAGCACCTGTGTGAGCATTTGTCTTTATAGTCAATGAACAGAATTAAAGAAAATGAATGAGTCACTTGTTAACCACCAAATGCCTGATATTATTCCTCAGACTGCACTAGAAACAGCACGTCTTCACTAGTGATAGGCATTTAATAATAATTTAGTAATATTGTCTCAAATGGCTGCAATTGTAGGCCTCTGTTTGGTTGAGCATGTGTTTACCAGTTTAACATTATATCCAGTTTCTCAGCCCATGTAACTCTAAGAGACATATAGCAGACCACACATGTCCCCAGTGCATATCAATTTGATACTACATCAGGTGTAGAATAACACTTGATGGTAGACTAAGATCAATGACTGATTGCTTCAGATAAAGTTACAATATCCTGGAAGGACTGTGAATATCAGAAAGAGATTTTAAATCATTTATCTGGTTATTTGGGAATGCGCTTCTATTCCTATGCTGAAATGAAACTCGTGCCACAGCATTTTCTCCTTGAGAGAGAGTGTGTCAGACCACGTACAGGGCTTACACACTCCATCCAAATAAACGATAAGAAACAGTGCTCAGTCCTTGCTTAGTGTTTGGCTGCTGTTCATAACCATATCAAGTCAACAGCTGGGACATTCTCACACTCTGATGGGAAAGACCTGCCTACTATTCTTAGTCTCAAGAGCTGCAACCAGATTCCTTTGGACACTACATGCACACAGACTCACCCATTAAGACAACTGATGAACAAATATGTTATTCTTTTGTAGTAAATTGATGTTTTGATATTAAATGCAAGTTAAGTGTCTTTAAGATGCTGAAGTTGAGTCAGTGTGGCTTAGGCTGTTGAGAGGAACAAACATTTTGTGTTTTGAACATTTGTTGATGTAATGAGTTTCACAACCCTGCCAACCAAACAGAAGGATGTGAGTCAAACAGCCGTGAACGGAGATCACAGACTGTGCTGTAAATACCACAATGTCACATTACATGTGCAGGCGTCTGATGCAGGCTTTTTTTTCTGTATGACTTCATATATCCATCATTCAGTACTTTCCACACTTGTCTCATTAAATATGTTTCTACTGGCTTTATAATGTGTGGAATGTGCAATCAAGTTACAACATGCCAAAATATTCTCTAAAAGGCTTTAAACATCTGTGAGGCAAGTGTCAAAATAACTCAAACACTTGACTGCATAATCAGAATACCATTTCACCTTTCTGATCAGAAAGGCATTGCTACTGGCTGCAGAAATGAGGAAACAATAGAACTCAGTGAAGCTCACTGAGGCTAAAATTGGACTGATATGAACTCTGTCACAACTGCAACTATCCAGAGCGCCGCCACAAGGGATCTCTCGTGTGTCGAAGTCTGAATTGAGGCAGGACTAAAGGGAGTTGCTGTAATGTAGGCCAAAGGAGAAAAAAAATGCATGAGTGGCTCTCTGTATTGTGACTTTGAAAGTTCAAGTGCTCAATCACTTTCACACATTTGTTAATTTCTCATTCATGACCCTTCTCTTGTTTCATGGCCAAATATGTCATCTTAGACAGGGAGGACACCCTCAGACAGGGCACCCTCTTTCCTTTCCCACTTGGTGTTAAAACATTAAGACATTGCATGAAAAAAACAAAACAAAAAACAGCTTATTAAAGAACTTATTGCAGGAACATACTAAGTCCCCAGCCACTTTCTTTTCACTTGGCAGCAGCAAACCATGTCTTGATAATGCTTATGATTCATATCAGAACCCGTCTATCTGCACAGGTGCCTCAATCAGCCAGAATGGGCCACTACATTAGCAACAAATATATGATCCTTCACACACATGCAAACAAAGCTAAAATATGTGTGATACGCTAAGCTGGCAGCACAGCGGCTACAGTAGGATTTGAAATTGGGTCACTTCTGTGGTGTTTTTTTTCCTACTCACCACCCTGGTGCCCTATCAGTCTAGAGGGACGCTAAGCTGAATAAAGATTTATGTGTTCGTGCCGGTTATTTTTACAAACTCATACAGATTAATGAATACATTTAATGAATTTGGCCTCAAAACTCTGTGCTGAGGCATGAGAGAAGCAGCAATGTCAGATACGGTTCAGCGGAGGCATGACAAAGAAAGGATAGCAAGTTCCCAGAAGCCTCTAAAGGAAAATACTGGCAGATCTGATGCAGGACTCCTGTGCCACTTTGGGCTCATCTGACAATGACATTTGTAAGACAGTGACACAGTAACACAGTGATGTTTTATCAATAATTAAATCAATGAAACATGCATTGTTAAACAGGGATAAAGAAGAATCACATCTCACTTAAATTTGTAAATTCACGAGACAAACCATGACACACCGAGTCCTGTATTTATAAAATCTGAATGAGTGAAAAGGTTGAGTAGTGTGATGCTATCAAGTAAATGAAGAGTCATACAGTATAGTATGAACCATTAAATATAATCTTACGTCTTAAATCAATTTATATTTGGTTGCTGCATTACAGTTGTTTCACTCAATCAACACATATGGTGTGAAATATTTGACAAGGACACTTCTAAAGTTAACCAGAAGCACTGAAATAGCTTGTGACATTTTATGCACTCAAACAGGGTAACAGAGTTTTTTCCTCTACTTTTACAGGAAAACAGAAATTTTACTAACTTGTTTACTAACGTTAAGTCTATTCAATTTTGTACTTCACTCATTTTAGACTGTGGGGCTTCTTCTGATGTTGATTTACTTAATACAGTCCAAGTGCCACATCATAATTTTGGTTTGACAACAACTGAATGAGGGAGTATGATGGCTGGGCTGGGTGGAGGGTAGCTAATAGGACGAGCCTGTTTGTAGTGCACTGTGGGAAGAATAACCCCTTGGGGCAGCTAGTTCCTGGAAGCCAGTCATGTGGCACCACTATTAGAACAGATCCAAAACAAACAGCAAGCTTAAATATTCATGTTTTAAAGGCTCTTAAGGTCATGCTCGCCTACTTGAATAACCTCTGAATCTATAAAAAGTACATGTCAGTATAACTTAAAGACTGGTCAGTCTTTAGATAGCAGCTACAATAAATTTGAGAACAAGATCTTTAAAAGAACAAGTAATACATCATACTGTAATACAAAAAAACAATTCTGAAATGAAACTGAATTTATCTTTGATCCAAGACTGCTTCAGTTGGTCAGTAGATGAAAACAAAAGGGTTGTTTTGTGCTGGACAGTTTTCAACTATGTCTGTGTGCAGCCCCTCATACCCTTACAATCACTCCCTGAGCTGCTGCTGTAAATAGAAGTGCCATTTGGTTTGCCTCATAACAACACATGGATTTCATGTTGCGACACATGTAGTTATACTCCAGGAGGATCAATCATAGGGGAAATTCAGACTGTGTGCATACAAACCAAGTTAAGAACTGATCAATAATGATATATAAAAAGCATTACTGTGCTTGAAGCAAAAAGTTCTTCATAATGCAGTACAATATGTGCAATATGCTTCTTTATTTCCTCTCGTTCAATTTAAAGAATTATTTGCAAGGAATGTTTTTCTACACAATGTCTATACTGGTCAAATATTAATATTTAAAAATCCTATCATATATTAAATGTTCATACCTCTGCCAAGGTTTGTTGCAAAACAATGGCAACTGCCTCAAATCTGCAGTTACTTGCTGCCAGGAGCCCACTGAGTTGCTGGATGCTCTGATCCTTCTTCCCACCTTTGGCGACACTAGCTGATACGACATCCGGAGGCCCATTAGCCTGGTTTGGTTGGGATGCCGGCTGCTGAGGGTGTTGCTGGCGGGAGCCGGCCTTGGGTTTGTTCTTGTCCACTGTGAAAGAACATGTGTTGAGTGTTGTGACAACGTCGATCATCATCATACCCCCCTCCATAACTGCTGCTGCAGGTCTGACAGCGGTACCACCCACCCTATACGCTCCTGTCGACGTTACAGATGGCTGTGAGCTCTGGTGTCAGAGCCCTGAGCGGTTCTGCAGTCCAGGACTCTCTCCAATCAGCTAGTCTGGTGATTCCCAATGCTGCTCCTTTGACAGCACGGACATAAAATGGATTCTCTGAATGTAATTAGTTTTCCATATCCTAATTTAATCTTGTGCTCCGCAGATATCCGTCACCAAGGACAACTTATTTTAGCAAGGCTGTGCTACTGTAGTTTTGATTTACATCGGCTTTATAAATACATCACCCCCATACAATAGCTACTGTGAATCCAACTAATGAAGTACACGTTGTTTACTTTGCTATAATACAGAGACTTCAGAAAAATAAGAAAACCAAACTGACACACTCACAAGCACCAAGAGGTAGAAGGAGGACTTATCAGTGACATGAACACCTGGGTAAAAATCATTTCTCTCTCAAAACCCAGTTTGTTTATGAGGAGACTGCAGTGGACATTAGGTAACACAGCAGTGAGGGTAGCCTGAGACATATCAAGAATACCAGTGAGTGCAATACTGTAACCACAGTGTGGGGATACTTACTCAGCTCTGGCTGCCATTTTTGATGACAGCTTTTAGAACAAATTAAGATTATCGAGCAAAAAACAAATAGCAATATGGTTGGAAATTAATCTGGAATAGAAATGACCTTAAAGCTACTGCAGTGGAATCCACCCTAGTGTGCTCCCATAATACTGTGTAGGTACAACCATTGCACATAATATAATTATGTCTTTTATGAACCACAAAGGCTGGAGCATATACAAGTTAAATTTAGATGCCCTAAGCAGGGTATGATTTCAGAAAATCATAACATCCAAGAATAACACCAGCATGTAACTGTGGGATATTGATGTCTTTCTGAGCAAATTTGTGCTGCATTTACTTGGATGCCTTTCAAAATAAGATCCTGCCTATTCTACTGGTAGAAAAGAGAAGGTATTTAGTCTAACTAATTAAGGGTCGTCCCTGCCTACTGTAGACATCTGATCCTGGAGCTGCAAAGTGCACAACCCTGGCCTGATCGGGGGAACATAATACTGCACAGAGAATAACACTTGCGGCTGAACACTGTTGTGATTGACTATGAGGAAACAGGCTGAAAGACCAAACTGTGGAATTAAAATGAAAAGCTAGATCAACCTCATCTGAATAACTATGCACTGTAGTCATGCCACTGACTGACTTGAGTTTACACAGCTCCATATCCGGATGTGCAGTTCACCTCAAAGATAGTTTCTCAGTGGCCTCTGTGTTTCACAACTTAAGTAAACAGCTCAGTGAGAAAGAGAGGCACACCCTTTAAGACAAACAAAATATTGATATTATACTGCAGCTAGATTGGGGATATAATTTAAAGGAACACTCCATAAACATTTTAAGTGAATTTCAGAATTTTGTCATTTGTAATGCTTTAATTTGGTGAACACTTTTACACAAGCTTACAGCTTAAGCTTACAGCACAAGGCTGTACTTCTAATATTATGAGTAAAATGTTCAGTCACAGACATTTTAAGCAGATCATTCAAGATCAGGAGCAGAGAATTTAATTTCAGTATCTTGACAGCATCCCACATTTTTTAAAAATCTTTGTCATGGAACATGCTTTAGTGGAGCATGAGAAATAGAAAATCTTTTTCTGACACCGATCTAAACAAATAGTTGAGCTGTGCTTCTCAGTTTTCAATCATTTTGATGATGCTGCATTTTCCTAAATCTAATGAGTTTCTTTACATTAGGATGCCCTCTGCTGGTTATTCCATGAGCACAAAGAGACACCATTTCAAATTGTGTCACAATCAACATGTACCACAAACATGCCTGCATACAGAATACAGCCAAGCCCCCTAACAGACTCAGGCCATCCAGCTACTGCAGAGTGACAGATAGCTTGAAGCAAAATGTGGTTTCTGCCGTTTCTTTATACTTTCCATCCTCAGACAAAAAAGGGATCAGTCATGTTTCCCGATGTCACTCATAACATGTCCATATAAAAGGTATGAAAAAAAAATCTTCCTTTTGATGTTTTTTCTCCCCGAGCTATTCACTTGTCCTTGTTTCCAAGACCAGAAATGGACATTATGCAACAGATTTCTACTGAATTTTAAAAATTCATGCTCTCACCTTTTTAAATAATTCAAAGTGGTCTGAAAAGGTGGACAGTTTCAAGACCTTTGAGAAAATCTGAGATATGGGCAATGATTCAGAAATTCCAATAGTGAATAAAATCAAATGTAATATACAGTTTATTCTAATTTTCAGTCTACAAAATGTTTTTTGTGTATTTGTTCCATTTACACATTACTTTCTTCTGAAGGGTGCCCCGTGTAATTCATATAAATTCACACATGATCACCCAAATATACAGCTCCACGAGTTAGAAATCATTCTGTTATTTCTTTTTAACTATAATCAGGCTTTTGTTTCCCATAAACACAGAAATCTGTACTTTCTAAATGAATTCCACTTTATGCAAGCACACAGGCTGCCTCTCCATTTGACTGCTGCTCCATGGCAACAGGAGGACATGCAGCTATTTTCATCAAAGTGTCTGAACACAGTGTTGATGACACATGTTGCCCTCTTTATTTCATACTTCCTTCTAGGCTGAAAGAATCAGTTTCTACCAATTCAACTAGTCCACTTAACATCACATATTGAGTGATTTAGTGAGTCTCCAACACACTGCTCTGCTGCTGGAAGGAGATATCACACCATCGCACAAAGCATGACGGCTGACGAGACCCCTCACAATCAGGCACTTGTTGTATTGCTTGTTTGACACAATACCAGACAATAAATCTCAGTGCAGCATTGGTTGGACAAAAGAATTTGACTAAAGTAAATAAACAGATTGTTTATTATAAAGTGTTTGCATCTGATATTGTGCACACACTAAAATGAGTTGTTAATAAATAATGTATGTAAATAATGCTTTTCTTGTTTGACGGAAAAATAATCTGAGATAATAAAAGCTTTGAGACTTCAAAAAGAATTTACCATTTTTGGTCATAGTCTTCCAAAAACAGGAGAATTTATATAACCACAGGAAGCTACTGCGTTTCCACAGTCCTGCTTAAAAATCACAACAAGGTTCTCTTGCTTCAACCTAGAGACCCAAGAACCAAAATAACCTTGGTCCATCTCAGGGTGAAACACGAGTACTGGGTGTCCCAGTGCGCAAGAGAGTGAGACGAAGTGCATTTTAACACACGTCATATAAAATGGTGGCCTCAAAAAATAATGCAGGCTGGCTTGAAAGGTCAATATTACTGCCAAATTACTGCCAGTACTGTTAATGACTATAAACGGAGATTGTGATGTTTGTTTAAATAAAATTGTTCCTAAAATTAATTTTTACATCCTAAAATGCTTCTGCACAGGGTAAAGTGACCACGGTAGGTAAATGAAAGATGAACCTCCTGCTTTGAGGGCTAGTAAACAGCCATACTAAAAATAGATCACATAAATGGCTAACGGCACAGGTCTCTATGAAAGGCAAATAAAGATAGACTTGAATTAAATATAATAGCACAGTGACCCAAAAACCACAACAATGCTAATACAATATTTAACAGTGAAATAAGAGACAGACCTGCTTGGAAAACCACAGTATTCTTCCTGCATCCTGACAGCAGCTGAATATTTCGGAGTAAACCCTTGGCGGTCAGACGCACGTGGATGTTAGAGAGGGAGAGCTTTGGAGACCATAACATCTCTCAAACACAAAGAAAGACGGCCACAGATTTAGCCGATAATTACTTAAAAAACAGAAAAAAATAGGGTACAAATGCAGAAGCTTGATGATGAATACGAATCACATGCCATAGCGTGCCTCAGTGTATCATGCTTCAGATGATAGCAGCACTCACAGGCAGAAAGTAAATAAATCAATAAAAAGCAGTAAAAAGAGTTACACCACTGAGACAGCCTTATAAAAAGTGAAGGCACCCAGTGCAGCATGGCAGGTCTCCCAACTCAAAATCTAATTCCAGGCTGTGAAGGCTGGAACACACAGAAAAGGTTAAAGGCTGGCCAGTGGTTTGTGGCAAAGCCTGGTAGATGTGATGGGGGCAGAAATAAAGAGAAAAAAAAAATCCCTTAATCCTCTCAGTAAAGCCGGGCTTCAGCAATTCACCAAATACACGAATCTCTCACAGCAAAGCACAGCAGCATCTCATCATGAAGCTTGATGATGGCGGTGCTGTTTCAGAGCCAGGATGCAGAGGGGGGTGGGGTGGGAGAGAAAAGAGTAGGAGGTGCATACAGCATAAGTGCAGCCAATGGGAATTCAATCCAGCCCCCTACTCTTCCTTTCATTTATTGTCCTTCCCTGAGTCACCAGCAGGGAGAAGGCAAGACATATGACATGGTTTTGTCTGATGAGTGGAGCTGAAAACCGCTTGGCTGGCACAGCTCTGACATGAAACATATTCAATCCAAGATGTGAAACAATGTGTTGACTAGCTAACTAAGTGAATATTATATAGTATGGCATATTTTCCATGTAGTTTCTACAAAACTGTTAACCAGACTGTAATTATGCTGTAAAAGACTAGAAGATACATGAAGCTACAAAATATGAATCAAGCTCTGTGTGTGAGTAACAAAGGCAGATAAAACACAAAGCACACATTACAGCTCTGGTGTATTTCTGTTTACAGGAAACAGATGTGACAGAGTCTGATGTTTATCAGTGGCAAGTTTCTTCTTCCCCCAAAAGACATCTGAACAAGAATGTTCTGGTAAAAAGAGCACAAACCTCATCTGACCACCACAAATTTCTTAAAGTGCTGCATTAAAGCAGCATTAAAATACCAGCAGTATACAGTTAAGTAATTCCAGTTAAAATGATTCAAAATAGATGCTTGTTTTCATACTTGGTACATTAGGCTAACATTGTATTTAAATCAGTTCTCTATTAACAAAACTAAACATGATTTTGAGCAAAGATCAACGGGTTAACGGGTTAAAATAACACCCAAAACCTCCCGAAACCAGTCCCACAGCCATGACATGTCTAACCCTAACATTTACTTAAAAACACGTTATAAACATAATGTAACAGAACAGGTACAACTTTATTTTTAGAAACATAGGCTGCTTTGAAAAAACAGTGAAATGAAAAAAGTCTTACCGAGTCCACTTGAAGTTAGACGAACGAATCTTGCAGAAGCGGCCCGTCTCAGTGGACTGCATGTAGAATTTGAAGTTCCTTTGTTGGTGGAGGCAGTAGGTTTGCATCCTATGGCCAAAGCTGTTAAAAGCAGACGATCCAGGTAAGGCAGGAAGCAGTTAAACTGACCCATAATGTTCCACAAGCACTGGTTACTGACCGCAGCCACAGACAGCTTTTATGCCAGAACTAAGGTCTGATCAAAGTCCTATTGCATTGTGAAACACAGATATGCATAATTTAATTCAATCAAGATTAAAGGGGCCCTAGGTCATCACAGCAGCTTTTTGGTAGTTGAGTGGGAGGATTTAATCACTTTCAACCCAAGTCTGGTTTAACAGGGCTGTTTCCTTATCACAGTGTGAGGGTTCGCTAAAAGACGCAAACAATCAATGTGGTTTCACTCACATTTACTCTACAAATGGGATTTCAGAAAGGGAGATTAAAAGTAAAAAATGTGATCAAAACTTTAGCTAAATGGCATCAAACAAACAAAACCAACAAAAATTAGAGACACATTCCTTTATATCTTTGTACTGGGCAAAATAAATGTCAACTCTCAAATAAAAATAAAAAAAAAAGCATGTAAATGTGATCTCACTTGGTCCAGTGTTTTTTCCAGGAGTGGGGATGAGTCTTGCTTTCAGCACAATCGTTTTGCATGGAGGTGGTTTATGTGCAGCTCCAGAAACTGTTAAAGTAGAGCAGGGCTAGTTAAAGAATGCAAATCACATCACACAATGGAATTGTGAAGATCATGTGTTCACCAATTCATTGGGCCTGTCAATACTGCTCTGCCATCTGTATAATACTGTTTCAATCACTATGTAAACACTCACCACTAGCATTTCAGAAGAAAGCCATATTAATTTAATGAATTACTATTAAGATAAACAAAAATGAAGCAAATGAACAAAAAATTATCTTAGTCTGACAATGACAAAAATTTAGTAGCACACACAGAATCAGATTTGTAAAGAAAAATGACTGAATGAATTGTCTAACGTGAAACAAATAGTCAAGTCCTCCGAGCTACACTGATTAAAATATCTAGGAACTTCACCATGGATACCGCGGTTATGATTCAACTTTCAGTCGCACTTACTTCTCCAAAGCTTTTTATCTTTTCCATTAAATGCAGCTAACAAAGGGATGATACAAAAGCGATAGGATCCAATGAGAAGGCATGTCAAGAGGGTGACATCACAGTTGGATGCTGTCCTGTGCTGTGCATTTAAAGAGGAGTCATTGAAAACACGAGCTGGAAATTCAGTCCAAGTGCAGCTTCGAAGTCCTGTGTAACTAGCCATTGTTTTTAAAATAGGGAAACTGCTCCTTTTCCCGCACCTCAGACGACATCGGCTGTAATGTCTGTCTGCTCACTTTCCTCCAGGCAACGCTGTGTGTGTGAACTAGAGTGGAACAGAACCTGTTGTCATGACAACCACACATGGCGGGGGGGGCTCCCCAGTTTGGAAAATAGGTCCCTCTCAGCAAATCACAGAGCTGCTGTTGAAGATGCTGAGACGAAAAGAACCCAGTGTCAACAACGCTCCCTCTCTTTATAACACCCCACTTAGAAAATAAAATACCATTAAAGTTCACATTGGAGCTATTCACTGCTCAGCAGCTGGTAGAGGATTTGAGTTCAGCTCATTCACAAGGATTTCTTGATAGCTTTAAAAAAGGTGTTAACAAGGGTGCTCTATCTTCTTACAGCTAAAAAAAAGTCAACATTTTTAAGATGGCAAGCTCCTGTTTCTTGGCAGATGTGGAGGTTTTAAATGAGAGAGAGATTTGGCCCAGGAGAGATTTGCATCCAAACCTAGCCCTAAAGTGGGTCAACCTTTAACACGTAGCCCCTCCCCTCCATGTCCAGATGTGTCGTTAAAGAGCACAATGAACAGCGTGGCCTGACCCTGAAAAACAGCCTTTATGTAATAGCCTGTGAGAACTAAACATTCGATTTCTAAAAATGAGGTAAATCTTTGTTAGTCTCACCCGGTGTGCAGCTGGTACCTTCACTCAGCTCAGTGTCATCACTGGCCTGAGTGAGGCTCCTGAATGGCCTCAAGGTTTTGCGTGGTAGCCTAGAAGTAGGAGTAGGGGAGGGACCTGTAAGAGAGGGGCGAGCGGGAGTCTGAGGACGGGATCCATTCAGCTGAGGCTTAATACTTGCTGTTGATACAGTGCCAAGGGATGGCTCTCCTGTCGCCTGCCCTCTCTGACTGCCTGGAATCCAATGAGCAGAAATAAACAAACATCAGAGGTCAGCAGCATGAACCCCTTTATTGAGGACAAGTACACACTGACCTCATACGTGCATTGGTCATGAATACAAAAATGGGCAGCTAAGATGTCAACAGAGCCACCAGACAAGCCAAACCAAACCTAATACAACAGCCACTTTTTCTCTTAAAGGTATGAATCACTTTCCATGGGATTTTTAAAAGAGCAAATCTAGTCAAAAGTTAAAAAAAGAACATTTAAAACACATGAGAAGAAATGTAAATATCAATACGTTAAAGTATCCTACAATTTACCTACTTCTTAAATGTTACATTTAATATAGAAATAGGGCAAAACTTACCTATCTTACTCACTACAGCAAACATGTCAACTGTAAACAACAAACTAAAACTTTTCAGTTTCAGCAAAATAATACATCCTTGTGTCCTGTCTCTGTAGCTGGAGCATGAAAAAGTTACTGCGTTTTTTACTGTGCTCGGGGCGCTTGTTTCAAACATTGTGTTCTCTCTTAAACTCTATTGGCTCAAAACCTCCCTTTCCTTCCCCTGCTTTTTCCACTCGCACAGATGGCTTCCCATCAGAGGAAGAGTCCCCCTCCTTCCTCAGGACTTACTATGAAGAGCGATAGGGCAGAGGGAGTGGACTGTTTATCCCCCAAGAACTGGACAAGAGACCGGAGGTGACATCTGCATCCAGCGCTGTTCCTGTGGAACATGGCTGAGCTCATCGGGGGAGGACGGTAGGTCTGTTCGAAGAACAGCTCAATATCACCCTCTGAAGGGGAGACTGCTTTACTACAGCCTGAAGAGCTTTTGTTTACAATGCCTTGGTGGTGAACTCTGCAGATTAAAACTAATAATGTTACTTATTATTCGCAGCTGTAATTTTCAGCATCCCTGAAATGATGGTCACAAGCTAGTATGTCAAAAATGTTTCTTTAAAGAAGTCTTTAAAGAAATATTTTATTATTTTTATTTTATTAATTAATTATCTGTGTTTGCTTTTGTTTACAGCAGATGAACACATACAAATACATACAATGTACAGTATGTAACATTGGCCAGCTAATGAGTCTTACCTATACTGTTCTTCTGCTTTGATTGCGGTGTCCCTGCCGCTTTGGAGGTCCTGATTTCATCTCTCCCCAGGGTTCCCTGCCTCTGCCTGGTTGACAGAGTTGCTGGTCTGGGACTGGCAGCTGGAGGCTGTGAAACTGAGGCTCCCTTTGTTCCTCTAGGGGATGGCCGGCTTCGAAATTTGCTCTTACTCTCATCCCACGAGGCTCCTGCTGTTGTCGATTTGCTGGACTCTGCCTGCAAAGAGAGTAATTTCTCACTCTCAGTCCCTTAGTTCTTTGGCTGCCAGCATCAACCAAATCTTTCTGTGACCTACTCTAAAAACAGCTCAGCATATCCCCCCAAAAATTTGGATTTAATGTGGCTTATAAAAAAAGCTACAAGAACATGAATATCTTTAGTAGTCGAATCACAATAAACTGTAGCAGAATGTTGAATCATTTACATTAAAAGTCCGTACTCACCACCAGGCTGATGATCTTAACCTCCCTTGTTGAGTTCTCAGCAGGACGGTTTATGGCCTTAAATTGTATGGCCCGTTTATTCTGGGAAGAGCAGTTCTGGCCTGTTCTGGTCTGGCTCAGGTGGGTTTCAACTTTGGGAACTATTAAGCTAGCTGAGATCCTTCCAGTTGTCCTCTTCTCCTTGGGTAGCCTCGATGACGATGATGAGCTCTCAGATGAGCAGCGAGGTCGTGCCTTGAGGAAGACAGGCCTGCCCTGACCTAATGTTGAGCCCGATCTGACCTCAATTTTGTTTGACACGGACTTATTTGGGGTTGGCTTAGGATCCGTTTGGCCACTTCTATCAGGGGATTTTTCTGAGGATGAGAAGTAGAATGTCTCGTTGCCAGGGTGCTGTGCTGCATCGTCTGCCACTTGGCTTGACTCTGCCTGCTCTGTTTCAGAGCTGGCATTACTGCACTGGGCTGCTGGGGCATGTTTATTTGCAGTTGTGAGGTGGTGCGGTGGCGATGTTTTGCTCTTGCCCTGTCCATTCACATCATTATACCCAGATGATGGACTCATTGTCATAGCCATATTACCAGCCCCCGTATTCACTCGTCTTTGAGCATTACTGCCCATTTTGTTGATGGTAGAGACAAATGCAGTGCTGCTCCTCAACTTAGCAGGATTAATCCTGATATTTCCTCCTCTATGTGCTTCAGGGTGTTTACTGTTCACATTAAGATGATGTGATGGTTTGTGCTGTGAAGTGCGACCTGGAACTGTTATTTGATGCACATTTCTTGTCACAACTTTAGATTTTATACTACTGAAGTCTGACTTGGGAAATGTTTTAATTTCCACTTTATTGGCATTGCTGGCTAAAGGTAACACTCCTGCAACCAAATGTTGTTTAGATGTATCAGAGCTTTGCTGCTGTTCAACAGGGTGGAGTCCTGGGCTGCCTGTGATGCCAGTACAAGGAGACTCTGAGAAGGAAGGTATCTTGTTTCCAGTGTTTTGTACTGGAGTGGAAGTATGAAAATCCTTATCAGTTTCTTGTACAGCTGACAGAGTGGACACAAAGGTCTTGCCTTGCTCTGGTGTAAATGCTCCAGGGAAAGGGGACACCAGCTCTGCTTCAGCACTAGTTAACTGAGCCTCTTTTCCACAATCTGCAGGAGATGTTTCACAGACAAAGGTCATCAAGAGACCTCCTTCATTCTCACTTGGCAGACCTACAAGAGAGTTGGATGTTGCCATATCATGTTCCTCAGTGGGGAGCTCTGCCTGTGTGAAAGTCATGCCAAGACATGGATGGCCTATGTTCTCCTCAGTGACACTTTCTGGGGAATTTTCACAGACATTGGGCAGCGACGTTGACAGGAGGTTTGATTCAGCAAGCAATGCTGGATGACTGGCAGACTGAGAGATTGATGACTCCTCCAGGGAAGAGATTACCAACAATGATTGATCCTCTAGACAAAAACTGTTGCTCCTTATCAACATTTCCCCAGAGCTCAGAGAGCAGGAGTCATTCTCAGTGGATCCTCTACGGGAGGTCTCACATGAATTCATTTGGCTTTCCTTCCCAGCAGAGTCTGGAGACATCACTGCACTGCTACTGCCACTCTCTGCATTTTTACTAAAAGTCTGGTACTCCTCTAAACTTGTCTCATTGGTCCCTGTTAGACTCAGGTTTTCATTCCAGAAGTTCACACTGTCATTTACAGGTGTGGCAAGAAAGGTTTGGTTCAGGTTCATGCTAACAGCACAGAACATGTTAGCTTCTGGTGAGGTGGAGTTGTAGGAGTTATTCACAGGGGAACAATCACTGGCACAGTTTTCCAGCATGTTGATGTCAGGGGAACTGTTGCTCTCTCCGTGGCTAAGACTGGAAATACTGCTGTTGGAGTCCGGTGAAGGGGATGGCGACAAGCTGTAATGATTCTCAGGGGAGACACCCAGCTGCAGGCTGCCATGGGGCGAAGTAACTGTGCACTCAGCTTGGTCAGCTGACATGTTAAATGTCTTATTAGACATTTTGGAGTTAGGTTTTGCAGACCCCTGTAGTTCTTGATAACTTCACATTTGTTTTACAGCACAGTTATCCATCAAATGTGTTGATCAGGCATGAAAATCTGTGAAGGGGAGGAAAAGGTCACATGTTTATAACCATCTTACTACACAAACTATGCTGACGTCAGAAAACGCCCCAAACGGAGCCATAGGCTTATGCTCACATGTTTTGGTTTAAAGTTTAGCTCAGGGCTCCGAGAAGGCTGCGGCTTGCCCTGCTAAGCCTTTGCAGCCACTGACCATTGTAACAGTAGCTGGATGCTCAAATTATTTATGACTTGGTCCAATGAAAAATGCAGAAGTCATCGGGATCATGCGTAGAGTGCATTGGAGTGAAACTCTGTCTACATCGTTTTCTTGTTGTGGTATGTGTTATGTACAAGCTGTAATTTCATTAGGATAGCTTAATATCATGTTACCCAAGCATTTGTACACAACACCAAATATCAATGCACCTATGAAAGTAAAACAGGTCAAACACTTTCCATTCCTGGTGAGAACAGTGAAAAATATCCTACATACACTACATTTACAGTCACTGCTGTCTCTTCTGACAAATGGCTAAAATATGAGGACAGACGAGCAGTAATGAGCCATGTTTCTACTCTGAAAGGAGCCAACATGTGTTTGGCATGAGAATTAAAGGGCAGTCTTAACTTCTTTGTTGTGTACTGTTGTGTTTATTTAAGCAGACTGAACCGCTAATCTCGCCAGCCACTACTACAACAAAAGCACCACTGTGGTATGTACCTCCAGAGAGTAAGATAAAGTCATCAACGAAATGTTCCAGTATGTAGACCCAGAAATCTTGGTGCGTGTAAGAAAGTTCAAGAGTTGAGATCAACTGAAGCAGAATAATTAATAATCTAGGCATGTTTCTATGGCAAAACACTTTGTAGCTCCATCTGTCCCAGTTCTAATTACTCAAAATAATGAATGAAACACCAACATATATCTTGATCTGTTGGAAGCAAAGTACAGTCTACTGCACTTCTCAGTTTAATGAGCAAAGGAGAATAGTAACTGAGAAAGGAGGGGCAAGATCAGTGAGTCTGTGACTTTCCCAGGATTCACACAACAAATGCCGAAAAAAGAGGTGGCTTACTTTTTGCTTTTGCTTATAGGTTTTACTTGCTTGACAGAGCAATTTAAAAAAACTAAATGTCTACAGAAAAACACTAAACAGCAGTAGAAGACAAGGTTCACTTTATAATGCGTAGCATGTTAACCTCTTGTTTCCACTCTTGAGTGACGGCATGCTTGCGTTCAGCTTCACCATGTGTGGTGCTGCCAACATTCTTTTGTAGCTAAATCAAAACATAATATAGCAGCCGAATTGTTTGGGTGTCAAAATAAGCCTCTCTCCCCCTCCATGTTTACAAGAGCACACAAGGCTTTACTTAAAATGAGTGACGTAACTAGAGTTAAAGAGTCACAGACACCTGCAGTCATGGAAGACCTGACCAAACTAGAGCTAGCTCTGAGCCTGAGCTGCAACTATCATTACAATGATTAGACATCAAGACAACTAGGACTAAAGAGGACTAAAGAAAGCAAAAAACATTCACATTTTGAGAGGCTGAAATCTGAGAATTTCTAAAAAAGAAACCATTGGCTTATATCAAAATAGTTGCCTATTAATTCAATAATTGACATCTAATCAATTAATAGTTACATTAATAACTACATTTCAAAAGATGATAACCACAACATACATGAATAGAGTCCTCAACTAAAATGTCTTGAGTGCTACTCTACTCTTTAAAGTGATATCTGGCAGGAACATTGGGGAGAATGACATTTTGAAAATAAAAACACGTCACGATAGTTATAGATGTCAATAACTAATCTGCCTACTGCTGATAAGACACATCCAAGTAGCTGCTTTTATCGAGGTGGCCAACAATCCAAATCTGGATGAATAATATCTTTGTTTAACAGGCAGAGAATCAAACACACCTTAATGTACATTACAATCTGTACAATCAAATGAAGTATACAGGCTTGGCAAACTGCTGTGCACATTGAACCTTGGCAAGACCTAACTCAAGGCCACTGCAGTATCTTCCCACACGTGCAGGTTTGAAATGTGACTGATCTTTAGATGGTTATGTAAAGTACAGCACCTGAGACAAACCATGACCTGACAATGTTTATGGGAAAACAAAGCCATTAAATTCAAGCTGAAGCTAAGCCACTGGAGAAAAAAAAAAGACACTGCAGAAATAAATACATTTTTAAACAGATCTGTGTCACTTAGCATTCACTGAAAGACTGATCAGCTATAGTGTAAACAAACTTATTACCTCCAATCTCATCCTCCTCATTCAATGATAAAGCTGCAGAAGAAAATGCCTCCAGTGTCAGCTGTGCTTCCTGCCATATCACTCCGTCTTTGCAGATTCCCTGGGCTCATTTTACCCTCTCCGAGACAATCACATTACTGCTCTCCTTCCAAGGCATTAAATCCAGCAAACTGAGCAGGCAGTGCAGTACGAGTCAGCTTCAGCCAGACACCAACGCCCCCCCCCCGTCCCACCACTCCTCCCTCCTCGTGTTCAGAGTCAACCGTGCATCAGTAACATCCTGGCCCGAGCGGGGGTGCCCCTTGTGCAGGCGTTGGATTTTGCTCTTTCCTCCCCCTCCCTGAAGTAACGTGACCAGCAGGCCTACTGCTGCAGTGGATCAGCACTCTCTCTCTATCCAGGCACAGCGTCAGACACCATTAGTGACTTGGCTGCACGCTGCTCGGTGCAGACATGTCAAGGTCCCACTGAGGACTGTGCTCAGTGTAGGGCTCCGCTCCCAACTTTACAGAGGGAGCAAGCGCGGAAGAAAGCAACATGTTACCTTATCCATGCCGAGCTCAGTGTTGGGGGAGTGGCCATGGCCTGACGGGCTGGGTTGGTTGTTCACTGTTGCTTAGCAGCCAAAGTCCCTCTTTTATGAGGGAATGGATCAGGCAGCTTTTTTGTGAAGGATAAGTAAAAAAGAGGTGCAGAATGACAGGAGGCCTAGTTGCAGGAGAATATTGTGCAAAACAGGTTTAAAATGATAGATCAGGACCAGAATTTGCTTAGAACCTCACTCACTATAAAATGGCAGGACATGTTGCGATGTCAGTCACAGCTGATAAGTTCCAAAGTCCTCGACTGACAAAGTCACCGGCTGATGACGCAGCCTCATGTTGTACACAAACCGCTTGACACTTGATCCTGACACTACAGCAGCGGTGTGACACCAGAATTTAAGACCCCTAAGACCCACTCTATTTCTGCTTAATCTATACAAGGCCAATGACCCCGAGAACTACAATCTAATCTTAACTTGACGCATGTAAATCATGGTACAGGGTAGGCTAACTATCTCCTCTGAGCTCTAAAAATGAGTCTTATAGCCTGTAAAAATCTGTTATTTGGTGGGTGATGTTATGTAATGTAAGCATTTTAACACTTCCCGTGGTCACGTATCTTTGGTAACAAGCAGCACAAGTGATGTCTATTTTGAGCAAAAGTTAGAAAAGCAGCTCTCCAGTCCAAGATTCATGACTAAAGACTTCTTATATATACTGCCACCAACACAGTGCAACAAATCATTTACTGCGTGGGCTACTGAACATTGGTCTCCTTGCATTTGATGCAAGGCCTCACTTTATATCTTCTATCCCTATCTTTATAAAAATTCAACTCAAGTTAGTGGTTGCCTTCAAATTACGTTACACATTTAAAACTGAGAGCGATATCAACTGAACAATGCCTCCCTGCTTCTGAAGCCCCTCGGGCACTGTGCAGACAGCCTCTGTTTGGCCTTTTCTTGCCTTTGAATGGGTGACTGGACGCATCAGTGTAACAAAGTGAGCAGTTATGAGTAGCAGGGACAGCCATCAAAAACCTCGGCACAGAGCTGCCCTGCACCGCAGCCGGGCAGCAGGTCAAGCTGGGGGATTCCAGTCAGCATACCACAGGGACAACGCCGGCCTCTGTACAGTGCAGCGAAACAAAGCCTCAGCAATGAGCCTAGCTGGAAGAATAGCATGGCACTGTCTTTCAACAGGCAGGCTATTATATAATATCTCAGTCAGTCTGCTGCAGCCAGAGGAAATGGAGAGTGCACTCTAGACAAAGCTGTAGTCCCGTGCCATCTAGTGAAAAACAGAGGCAAGCAGGGCCCGATGTGCTCAGCAGCAGTGAGAACACATTCCTGGTTAGGTGCATCTGTGTGTGTGATGCTTACAGCGAATGCACATTGATAAATTGAACATAAAATCCAGCCGGTTTCTTAACTATACTGAGCAATCGCTGTGGTGACCCTGCTCAACAGAACAAGCTCTCCTTGCAATGCTGTGCAATTAACAATCAGGAACACACTGAAATTCATTTAAGCTATTTGTTAATAAGATATAGCAGTCATTTGGAAGACAAGTATCATATCTTGTTTCAGTATCAGCATAATGAATTATGATTAAAACTATTAACTAAAGCATTATTTTTTAATTGACTGTCTTTACTGGAAGCACTTTCACAGGCAATAGGATAACAATATGATGTGAAAGAGGACTTGCATTCCATATTTTTTCTCCACATTTTTTGCCTTCCACAGTCCCACCCTATAACTAAAGCATTATTTAAAACACCATCTATCTCGATTCATTAAGTTATAACCATCAGACAGGCCAAAAGCTTTTTGTAAACTAGGTATCTTTTTGAAGAATGATCTTTGCTTTACAAAGTGACATTAATTATACTCTATCCAGCTGTGTGCCATAGTTTTGCCATTCTTGTGTGTTGTGTTTTGGCTCCACACCATATGATGCTACTCTAGAGTCATAAATTAAATAAATTAATGGAAAAAAAACAGGGATTCACTTAGTCAAAGGCGAGTATGTACAGACAAATCACGGTGAATGGATCTTGCTGGGTATGTCTGTAGTAGCTCATTCCTCGTCTGACACATGAGCTCATTGGCACACCACTTTCTGGTCAACAACAACAACATGAAGCACCCCCTCCTGCACCTGATCGACAGATTATCTCTGTCCCTCCGCCAGCCAGAGTTAGGTCTATAATTAGATCAGGAGTAAACATAGTGTGCAGCTACAAATAGCAAAGAAAAATACTCTTTCAGGTCCATAAATGGTTTTAAAATTCGTAGTGGCAGACAGCACAGAAAGCTCAAAGACACTTTAAACGGATGAGGGGGGGTAAGCCGGTATTATGGTTAAATGTCCCGGTATTAGCTAACGTTAGCAGATTTGGATGTAGCAGCAGACTCACTAACGACCCAGCGGGTGACAAACACCGCCGGAGAAAACACAGGTTGGCAGGAGAAACGACAGTTAGTCGGTTTGATATTAACGAGCTAGCAAAAACAGTGTGGGAGCTAATGTTAATTCATGCTGACGGGAGAGACGTTGGGCAACTTTTTCTACCTAAAAGTATAAAACTAACTGAAGCAGGTGAGTAATGTGGGGTGACACATAAAGTGCCTCAGCGTCTGCCCCACAAATAAAACGTATATCGGTCGGCACAGTTTGTAAAAAGCAAATAAAGTGCAAACATTAAAATAAGTCAACTCACTCTGATGGCTTGTACCTGTCGCGGGCGCGAGCGCGGCACGGACGGGAGCGCGCGCCTCCGAGGTCTTAATGAACAATTAGTTTCACCTGCTGATTTCCTCGCGAGCGTCCTTTAAGGTTCACACCGGTAATAAACAACAACAACAACAACAACAACAAAACACACACACACACGCCGTACCTTAGCTCGGGCTGTCCCGGAGGAGCGACGAACAAGTGCTGTCTGCTTGAACTTTGACACACCGTGATGAGGTGGCGTCCACTCAGACACTGGCTGAACATAAAATATCTTTAGATAGTCTGTGCGCACAACTTCCAGTCATTCATTAACGATTCCCTGTAAACAATTAAAAAAAGAATAACTGGCCTCATAAATTCTAATCAGTAAGCTCAAGCCGAAAGCCACAAATATTTCCACACTTTTTTTTCCATCTGTAGAGAACAACCACTTGATACATCAGATTTTATTCTTTTAAATCTGAATGTACAATAATTAAATTACATGATTATAAATCATATGATGCGAGGAAGCAAATCTATGTACAATGTAAAAAGTGCATTGTGTTAACAGAAACACCGTATGGGCACACTGAACAATCCTAGCAGAGGTTAAAGGTGAGAGGGAGCCTCCTACCAAGGTGGGAAAGAGATAAGTATTGTTTCTTAAAAGAACCATTACATCTTTTCAATCAATAATATCGATCAAATGTACAATATTTATTTTTATGATCATATCTGGTATTTTACAACATCCATTTTTATGATATACTGCTGTGCTTGGTGGTGAAACATGAAGGGAATCAGAAAATCTGTGTTTCTGGGCAAAAGGCAGCCATCTGATTCATGATTCACCACCAGCGTGGTCGGTTAGACATACTGTATACTGCATCCGTTTGGTTAAAAAAATTGAGTTTAAATTCAGTTACATAGCAGAGGAGCAGACGCTGTTTTGTGAGAGTCCTTATTGATGGAGCTGCAACACACTGTAAATGCTACCAACATACACTCGCAGGTCCCGTATGTCTCTGTTGGCATGAAATTAAAAGCAGGACGATAACAAAACAACCTTTGCTCTTTTTGTGGTTCAATCTGGTTTTTGTGGTATCAGTCTGACTGGATTCATAACATAGACATGTGCAGGACAGTATCACAAACTGATACATCAGGCCACTAAGAGCATGAGACGGGATGAATATACCAGACTAGTATAAGACAATATTCTTGTTCCACATCTGTTTTAGGCCGCATGGCTGCTGTCCGTAAGTGTGGTTGGGGTATGAGGTGGGAATCCCTGTCCAGAAGGCAAGTCAATGTGCGCGCTGTCGAAGATGGGGTGAGGAAGGAGGCTGGAGGAGGAGCAGCATGTGTCTTCTGGGGATGTTGAAGCTAGACGAGTAAAAAGGAAGGAAAAGTTGTGCTTCCTTTTGTATCCGTTGGCAGGTAGAGTTGAACAGGCGCTTGTCCACCCCTCTTCCTTTTCTCCTTTATCTCCTTCTCTTTTATCCCCACCCTCTTATCCTTTATGAACACAGCTGGGCCAGCTGAGACCTCCACAGGCAGCAGAAACGATAATGTAAAGGACCACCTGAAAAGAGCGCAGGGACAAAGTTCACTCCCCACACTGCTGTTTGATTAGTGGAGTCGCGGAGTCAACGTCAAACAGTGCTGAAGAGGAAAGCTCAAGGCTGCGATGTGTTTTCAGTGAGTTAATATTGTGACAGCTGAACCTCATGGTAGCAGAAAATCAAAGCAGAAACAGTTAAGGAATTTGGGTAATTTTTATCTTTATGTTTTCTTTACTTTCACATTACCATCACATTACTATAACCTTTGCTACGATTACCATTTCTAACCATACTCACCAGGCACACCAGCACAATGACAACAGTCAGCTTGAGGTTCTTCATACACATGGCTCGTGCCAGGTTGCGACTTGTGGTCTTAAATGTGACCGACTATATGAAGCAGGGGGAGAAAACAGCATCAGCAACAATATTTAACTTGCTGGATCACTGTCAAAATAAAAGCCTATATACTCAAAGGCTCAAGCATAGTAAAATAAGAAGGGTGAGGGGGTAAAACCACCGGCCTCTACACTCACTGAATCAACCAGATTTTCTGTCTTGTCAATAAGCAACTCCAGCTTCTCTCCCCTCTGAGCTACCAAGTCTGGAAAGAGACACAAAGAGAGCCAAAGTTCATTTTGGAGACACAAAAAAGGCCCAGTGTAATGGGATTCCTATGAAATGGTTGGTGAAATCTGACATTTGAGACAGTAATCCTCCAGTTTTCTTCAGAGCTTTCACTCATTCAGCCTTGGACCAACCACAAGACACTGTGTTAATTCAAAAGTGAAGAAATGCTCCTCACACACACTTAATTTTATTTTTATCTCAGCCCCATTTTAGAAAGAGGTCCTTTAAGCATCACTGTGCTATGGTGGAAGCTCACCTATGTTGCGGACCATAATGCCCTTCAAGTCATCCACTTGCATCTGAGTCTCAGTGAGGCGATCTGATCCTCGTGGGTCTGAGTGGTGTTTCTACAAAGAGAATAAGAGAGAGAGAGAGAGAGAGAGATTGGTAGATAAAGCAAAGGAAACAGAGAGGAGATGTACGTATGATTACTAAATGTGTGTGAACGAGCCCTCAAAAGAAAGTGTTGTTCAATATGCTCAGGCTCTTGACACACTGACCATCTGAGCTGCCAGCGTTGAGGAGAACTCGCTGTTCATGGCGTACGGCAGAGCTGTCTGTGCTCGCGATCCGTACGTTGTCTGGAAGCGCTTCTTGACTTCACTGAGAAAGCTGAAGGCACGTGACCTCTCAAAGTCCTTTAGCACAAAAGCGAAATAGAGGAGTCATTATTTTAAGTACATTTCCATTAAAAGGCCTGATGAAATAAAAGAACTGCTTTCTATATTGCTACTTTGTGTTTCTGATTGTATTATACTGCTTCTTGTTCTTCTTTGCTCTTCATATTACGTCACAAATGTGTGTTGAAAATGTAATAACTGTGTTATAACTATTTCTTTCCCTCAAAGTTGCTGGTACTCAACTTTACTTCTGAACTCTGCTCTATATTCAATCACACGGAGGCAGTTCAAACAACAAAACATAATAACAATATCAGTCATTTTGAGGAACGTTTAATATCAATTTCACAACTTCTCCCTGAGTCTTGAACAAACAAATACACAGAAATATGAGCCAATTGTGTACTTACATCATCAGTGATACACAGGTATATGATTCTGTCATGGCAGATGTAATGAAAGAGATAGCTAAAAAAAAGAAAAAAAACACAACATTTTAACATTACAGATATACAGCTGAAAGCAGACTGTTTAAAACAGTAAACAACATGCACTGTAAATGTACAAGGAAACATTAACTCGACATGAACTAGTAAATCAGCATATACTCTAAATGATACCCATATACTCCCCGTGCTTCTTTCCTGCCAAGAGTTTCAAGTGAGGTAACATGGGCTTGTGACATTGGCCGTGTGATATGATTTTATTGCTTCATGTTGCAGCTCACTGCAGTGCACATTTTGTGAGGTCTGAGCTGTAAGTTTCTAGAACTTGTCACATGTACTCATTTACAACACCACACGTTGGATCTGAGCATACAAATGGTGTCTTAAATAATGCAAGAAAACACGTTGATCTTGTAGATGTTAGGCCACGCATGTTTATTAGTTTCTCACATTGAAGTGCTGTTTATGGACACTGTAATAATCTGACTTCTCCCCACTTTCAGCAATTACCTTATCTCAGAAATGTCCTTCCCCCTCACAATTTTGTCCAGTTTTTCGTGGGCACAATCATAGTTGACAATTGTTGCCAACCAAAGTTTACACATGCCTAAGGAACTAATGCGTCTGCTTTCATACCTTGCAGATCAGAAGAGAGGCAGTTTACACAGCCCTCTAGGCGAACCTCACGATGTTTTAACTACTGGTACAAACTAAAGGTACTTGAAATTTAAAGTTACAGACCTGTGTCACATCATGAGAGGAGTGTAAGTCCTACCTGCCATGGCTGTAAGTCAGCTTGTTGTTCTCTGATGGGATTTTGGCTAAAATTTGTTCAGTCACTTCCAGAAAGTTGCCGCCGCACCACGCGTGCTTGGCCAAGATAGTGGTTCCACGAGCCACCACAGCAAACAAGATTGCCATGGCAACAGCTGGTGGTTCTGCTCACTGTCAACAAACAAACAAATAAGATCAATGAGATTTTACTAGAGGAGCTGGAGACAAGAGGAGCTAGAAATAGAGAGGAGCTAGAGATAGAGAGGTGGTCGAGAATGAGAGGGGGTAGAGATGGAGAGGAGGCAGAGATAGAGCAGACATGAACATAGAGACCGATGGAGATAGAGAGGAGATGGAGACAAGGGTGAATCTGGTGAAACATTTCAGAATCTAAATACTTTGAATCTAACGCTCTGATTGTACGTACACAGAAAACACAGGTACACACAGCTTATCCCGAACAGCTCGACCAGATAAGGACATGGAATTGTGTATAATTTAACTGGCGAGTACCTGGGCCGAATACAAACACTGGTTACCTCTGAGATAAACAATTAAAAGCTGCATGAGCCAGTTGTCATGAAAAATGAAAACGAAAGTCAGCTTAACGGCTGGAAAACAACAAGCTAACACGCTAATGTTGTTGTTAACAGATGTACATCTTCAGCCTTGGGTTGCTAACTATCGAGAAACTAATAAACGTGTCGATTTACGGAACCAACGGCAGCAACGATGATATATAATAACAAATTAAATACCTCGATGTGCAGCGCTGTTTAAAGTGGCTCGTTTAGCGCAAAGTCCAACATCTAAAGAGATTTCTTCTGCTAGCAAGCTAGCTAATCCCTTTCGAGTGACTTCTGCTTTGCAAACCACCCAATACGGAAACAAGTTCATACGCCTTCTGGGTAATGTAGTTTTACCCCGTTACTCACCCCGAGCACACATATTTATAGTTTCGTTTTTATAAACTACAATATGTGCAACTTCCTGTTATGCAGTATTACCGTCACATGTTTTCATACCTACGTCACGATGTGGCGACATTTTTTAAGGGGTTATTTTAGCCCTGTATCAGATCTTACAGACAACTTTACACGCTCTAACTACCGTTTTCTAAATTCAACAGTTCAGTGGTCATGTGAACAATTATTACATTATGCTATTAGTTAAAATTTTAAATCTCAGACTCGCTCTTCCAGTGTTAAAAAATGGAACCTACACAGAAAAACAAGAACTTAATACGTGAGATGTAAACTAGTGCAAAAGGGCAAAAACTAAAATAAAAAAATAAAATAGAATGAACTTGTAAACATTGTTCATATAGAAATACAATGCTCTTGAGGCAGCTATGAAGAGGCGACTAAATGGGAAATTGTAGTAATAATAAATATGTAAACGTTAATTAATAACAGGTTACAGGGATGTTAACAGATAGTAAACATCAATATAGCAGGAAGGTGTTATTAACAAGACAAGTCAACAGACGTCAATACATTATATCACTATCAAACACATTATACTACCTGTGATGATGCTGAGGTCAATCATTGTCACCTCATTAGTTTCTCACACAGTTTGCATAACCTAAAAACTAATATATGCAAAGTCATTACAACCAGTGTTACACCTGGCCTCTTTCTTTATACCCTGGTATCTTGATGATGTTGTTCACACCTCCACTAATGAGATATCTGCTCCAACATTTCCAGCTTTTCTTAAGTCAGGCCCTCTAACTACATAGCTGTGAATCTCTCCTTTATTTTATTATTATTATTATTATTATTATTATTATTATTATTATTATTATCATTATTAGAGATTATATATATATTATCTAATTAACTATAGGAGAATATGTTTGCAACTGTTAAATGTTTATCACGATGCAGAAAAAACAAAACAGACTACACCCTGTGCGAGGTAAAGGGCTAATCCTCCCTGCCTTGCAGACAAGTGTGAGGGCAGAGTCGACCCGAAGTAAAAATGTGAAGCATGGCCGGTGAAGGCGACAAGAAACCAGTGCTGGAGATGGTAAGAAGCGAAGATGTTTTGTACTTTGGAATCACTGTGTACAAATGTATTGATTTCTCATTTTTAATATCTGTTAGTAAGAACACATCCAACTGAAGCAGCTAATGTCAGCATGTGGACCGACTGTGAGCTCCTCACGTGGGCAGCTCCTCAGAGGCCACAGTTCATCCACCTGAAGCTCAAACTACTTTCAGCTCTGTTTTATTAATGCAGCCTCGGTTGTGGACACAGATAATGATCGATTCCCTGTAAAGCTCGGGCGACCTGAAACCTAGATCGTTGCTTTCCTATCATTTGTTCCCTGTTCAGTCCACAGCTGATTCACAGTTTGTCCACTGGGGGGCAGTGTGAAATCAGACCACAGGAATCCTTCAGCGTGTCAACATGCGGTTCAAAATGTTCATCTGATGCTCTGTCATTGTGCCCCTGTGAGATAATAAGAATGGGATGTATTGGTAGTGTATAATTGTTCCCTGTGACTGGTTCTCCCACGCATTAATCTTCAAGAATGGAGTTGTGCAATGTCCCTGTTCACATTTGGATGTATGATGATTTGTGTGTGTGTTCGTGTGTGTTTTGTTTTAGGTCCAGGCTGATGGGGCCGATGAGGGCTGTGTGACATTTGTGCTGCATGATGAAGACCACACTCTGGGAAACTCCCTCAGATATATGATCATGAAGACGTCAGTGTTTTTTTATTTATTTTATTTTATTTTCTTAAACAAACTATCACTTTAAACTCCATTTGGCGTAATTGAAATACAGAGAGTGTGACTGACATTTAGTCTGCGTCAGTGGTGATTTGAAAGAACCCCAACACTTTCCCTCGTGACCCATAGAGATCACTCCGACTATTTCTAACAATCTTATCAAAACGATACTCCAGGGCTTTAAGTGATTCCACTTCCCCAGTGTTTTCTGTTCATTGTCGGTCCAGGTCTACTGGGATGAGTTGATAGTGGAAAAATGTGATAACACTAACACACCTCCACCCATTTTAAGCAAAACATTGATAATGAACACAGATCTCGCTTTCACTTTCCTGTTTTCACGTCAGTGCGGACGTGGAGTTCTGCGGCTACACCATCACCCATCCGTCTGAGAGCAAGATCAACTTTCGCATTCAGACACGAGGTGAGAGACGCCACTTAGATCCAACTCACTTTCTCTTCTTCCTCCTCACAATCCGGTTCAGTTTTGTTGTGAGTGTGCGTGCAGAGCAGACAGTAAAGATTTTCAGGCTGCATTGCAGAGTAAACACACTGATTGGAGTCCGGTGCGACCACTCAGCCATACAAGAAAAGGCCAGTGATTGACTTAAAGTAAAACATGCACACACACACCCTCCTTTTCTTGTCCACAGAGAGCTATTACTACTTGTCTTGTTGCAGAAAAAAAATCTGTCATCCGTTTTACACAGAGTGCCCTACAGATAGCAGCAGCCCCATCACATGAAAGGGCCCTGCGAGACTGAGAAAACAACTTGTTTTTGTTTTGTTGATGAACTTTGAAGTTTCAAGATGTCTGGAAGGTCTTTCCTCATGGCCTCATCACAGCAAGACACCAAATTACCTTCGAGGCACCAGGAGAAAACCACTTCACACTGTTTTTAGATATCCAGCTCTATTTCAGTATTCCTTTCTGTCACTATTCTTCCCCACCATGACCACAGTGAAAATGGATGGATGGAAGTCATCCATGTCAATCGAGGGAGGATGGCCCGGTTAGGTCACTAACAAGTATTTTCATTCATTAGTTTTCGATATCACTTTTTTTTTGTAGTAATCAATTAGACCATAACTGATGCTCAAGTAGAGTGTTCTTTTAAAAACACGTACTATGTTAATCAATATCTAATAAAGCAAAAATATTCAGTTTATATTAAGAATCTGGGAAAATTGATTATTTCAGCATGTTGTTGATCTGCTGTGTCGTCAGCAGTGATTTGGTATTTATGTTCTTTTTTTAAACTCATATCATCGCTTTGATAAATTAACTACGCTGGGAAAGACTTTCTTAGCAGTAGCTGTATTAACCTTTAGGAGTCTTTGGCTGTTTAGGACAATTATGAATACTTTTGGTTTTGCCTTTAAAAACATTTGACCTTTTCAATGTTTGGTACCTTTTTGTCAGAACAGCATAACTGATATGATCTGACAATTATTTTTTTACTTTGACATACTTAATTAAATTAACTGATGTATTTTTATACCCATTGGGAGCCTGAAAGCATTTGTGCATTTTTATGGGAAAATCTATCATTTAGTTGTCCAGTATTTATCTTTATGTATTTGTTTGTACTATCTGTCTTTCTAAATTTACTGTATTTCCACTTTGGTTGTGTGCTTGTGAACTTTTCCTATTTAGGGAGGAAAACTCAATACTAAACAATTGATACAACTTCTCAGAGCGAGATCCTGGAAATGTGACAGATCCACAAAGTGTTCTTTGGTTGTTCTGTTTTTATGATTAGTGGTGATAGTTTTCTTCAGAGGTTTCTATTGTCTGTTTCAGGGGGACTCCCAGCCACAGAGCCGCTTCGTCAGGGCCTGAACGAGCTTAATGATGTCTGCCAACATGTTCTCAACACCTTTCAGGTCAGCCTGTGTGTCAATTCAGACTCTTTCTGAGAAAAAGCAGTGGTTCAGTATTGACTTCTAGGATAGCTGCTGTTTCAATCCATCTAGAAAAATAATGAATGATTACTTTGAATACATGAATGATTACTTTGAATACATGAGCAAATAAGTCTCTGTTAATATCCTAGATTTGTTAGTTTAAAGATAATTCACATTTTCTGCTGCTAAAAGTGAATGATTAGCAGTAAGCCCTGTGTACTGAGCAGGGAGCAACATTAGTAATCCTCCTCAATGGCCCTTGTCTCAGCTCACTGCAGGGCTTCTGCTCAGAAGTTGACCTGGTGCTCTGACCTCTCCACAGAGGAAAACTAGATGAAGTGAACCCTACTTTCTAAACATTGGGCAATATTATTTTCACGTGAAGAAACCCAGGTTGACTGGTTGGCTCAGTATATGAGCCCCCAAGGAACGACAGCCAGGATTGATTAAATTTAACACTGCCCACACACACTCATCTCTTTGACGTCTTTTATTTTGTTTCAGGTGAGAGTGAGTGAGTTCAAAGAGAGGCAGGAGCAACCCATGGAATGAGGAGCATCACATATGTTCAGCGACAAAGCTGTCAGACAGACATACGAACTGTAAAAAGGTTACCAGGAAATTGAAATTTTTTATACGTATAAGTATGAAAATGCTCACTTAATAATAGTTTGTGTCACATTGAAACATTTGTACAGTTTCTTATTTGTATTATTGATGTAGAATATATCATAAATGTGCATCAGTCAATTGAGCATTCCTGAGGGTTTTTGGCTTGATTAGCAGAAGGAAATTTAAGACATTAAAGTCTTTCCTTTTTTTTTTTCATTTCAATTTCATGGAAAAGATTTCTAACAAGACCGTGTTGACTTGTGCTATAATATTTGTTTTCATAACTGCTCATGTAACACTGTTTGAAGGATGTCCAAACCTAAAATGATAAGTCTCTCAAACACCAAATTGCTCTCATCTGTCCTTTGAAGCCATGTTTTCTTGAGGAGTGAAGGAAGAAGTGTGAGCTACAATGTCCTTATTAGCAGAGGAATGTGGTGCAAGGGACTTCATACAGTGCCAGGAAGAGTGAGAGGGAAAATGTGGGGAGACTAGTGTAAATAATGAAGGTTGAAAGTTATTTTAGTTTAATAATATCCCCTGTCAGTCACATGTTCATGCGTGGCCGTCTCAGAAAAGCAGCAACTAGTTGACTCATATTTGACAAACTACGTGTGCAGAGTTCAATGTAAGAAAATCAGTACAATCCTATATTTTAATTCACATTTTAGACTGAGCTGTCTTCCCTTATTTATAGTAACAGATCTGACATTTTGGGAAAACATGCTAATTTCCCTTTTTGTAGACAGATAAACAGGACTGGAAACGGGAGGATACTTTTAGCCTGCCTTTTTCTGAATGAACTGAGTCACCTACAAGCACGTCTGAAGCTCACTAATAAACACGTATCTCATTTCTTTCTGACGAAAATGTGGTGCTGTGGTCTTACAGGCTGGTTATGTGCTGCATCATTTCTTGGCCTGGTACAAAAATTTCCACTTCAGCTTTTGCACACATCAAACAAACAAGATGTATAAGCTGATTGTAATTGATTTATATCAGCCTTTAGACAGAGCTGGCTATCTGTGTCCTCCTGCATCCAGCCTTTCTCTCTCCTGAGTTGACAGGACTCAAACTGCCACTGTTAGTTTTCAAAATGATTTCAACTTTTGCAGCGGCACACCACGGTTTGAGATGTTGGCTATAGAAGGGAAAATTCCCCAGATTCGAAATGTTCAAATGTTCAAAACCACATTAAGCTTGGGCACAAGACTTAAAAATATTGTTTTTGCAGAACATCATTTATCCACAGAGGGACTGGAGTGCTGCTGAGAATAAATCACTTAGCAAACAATCACTCTGGGTTGTTGTCACACTCTCATGATACTCAGAATTGAGTTCATGAGGGACTGAAGTCCTAACTCATACCAAGCCTCATTTGAAACATATTCTGATGACATTTCAGTGTGCTTTTGGTTCACAAGTTTAAAGGGAAATTCCTCTAGACTGAATTCATATTCAAGCTAAGTTTCGTTTTTTTCTCTATTATGTTTTATATATGTACATCAAAGCACTTATAGAGTTGTCGCACATAGAATAGTGGCTTTAACAAATTTACTTCTTGTAAATATTTCAGATTTTTGTTTAACCTACATTGAGGTTTATTAATGCAGCACTGTACATCTTTGACCTCAGGGCTCAACTACGTAGATTATTGACTGCAGCACATTCAGTGCGGTTTATAAGATGTCAAGAAAAAGCCTTAACAAGATCCATTCCCCAGTGTAGTGTTCTCTCTAACATGGACACTGAACTTCAGAGGCGAACCTTCATGAATTACTCTGGAGCGAAATAAGACGATAAAGTAACCACTAATAAATAAGGGTCCCTGCCTTGTAGAACTTGTGGCTGTTTCCAAGAAGCAATTTTACTGTGTAGGAAAACAGAACTCCTTTAATTCTCAAACATGAGCCGACGTAAGAGAGCTTTCCTGAGATCTAATCAACAGTTATCTCTATAAACCTGCGTCTTGGAAGTGGCCCCAGGCGCCGAATGTCTAGTTGTCTGAAGCAATGATATCAAACCATGAAAAGTCTCATAAAAGGTAATTTGTAACACATCTGACATGTTTTCTTTCTGAGAAATCAGATGTAAACCGAACGTAACCTTTCCTTGAAAAATGAAAGCCACGAAGCACGTGACATAATCTTTAACCTCTGACAGGCTGTTGATAGCAGAGATGATTGTTTATGTTCGTGCCTGTCAAGAGTCTCTGGGCTCATTTCACAGCTGTAGCATTTTAAAGGGGAAGCTGAGGATTTTTTTTAACACGTCTAAAAGATATATCATTCTCATATAACGAAAGACATGCAGAGCACATTACAAAAAGCATTCACTGGGAATGCCAGTAAGCCCTAAAAGCAGTGAGAACAACTTTTCCTTTCCAAACACTACTTAAAGATGCTCCCTGGAGGTTTTTTTGTAAGCCAACAGCTGTTTTGTTTACGCTCAAGGGTTATTCACCGAATCGCATTGAGTGTATCCTTGAGCATCCTGTAGCTCAACAAATGTGTTGAAAGAATTTGCAGTGCTTTTTTTTTTTTTTTTTGTAAATCCAGAATTGTTTACATCTATGAATAATTGCAAACAGTCTTCTTCCTCTCTGCCTTTCCTTGGGCATTGCTGCATGTCTTGGCACATAATCACATGTCAATCACTGGAACAGTGTAAAACCATTTGCAGGACTTCACATCACATGCAGGTCCTCGTGCACAAGATGGTGGGGACCCCCTCACAGTAAATGAGCTACTAAGTTCTACTAGAGATTGATAGTTCACAGAGGACTTTGAATGGATGCAGAGACATTGTGCAAACATGCAAATATTATGTCAGCCTCTATTAGACTGCATCACCAAGCGCTGAAAATGATGCTAAATACAACTGTATTTTAATTGTTAAGCAAATAAGTCAAATACACCACAAGTGCTATAAAATAATATTTATTACCGCATAATCTCAGCAAATAAGTAAAGT
Organism: Amniataba percoides; assembly: GCA_037176925.1. Lineage (NCBI taxonomy): Eukaryota > Metazoa > Chordata > Actinopteri > Centrarchiformes > Terapontidae > Amniataba > Amniataba percoides. The sequence continues at coordinate 19,640,803 of JBAJHX010000053.1, read as the reverse complement.
ATATATGTCATTTAAAACACCGGGGCCAATATTCACATTACATTTTATCTTCAACCTCACATTACTTGTACATGTCTTAGCTTGGTGATCCCTCCGTGACTTCCAGGACACCGTCACTTTTAGATGTGGCTAAAAGCACGGCGAAGATGACATAAATAGTTACGATGAGTCGCACACTGCACGGTCATCTGATTTGACCTCGAACTCCAGTACAGTGGCAGAACAAATATTTTGTCCTAACATTTACATATGACATAGATCAGTTTCAGAATGATTCAGTGTCAACAAACACCTTGTCTGGTTTCTCAGCTCGGATTTGGCTTTGAAAGAGGACACATATGCTTCTAACTCTGATATGGAAAATATTTGTATCTCAGTCATGATGTGCCAAGATATTAAAAAAAAGCACTAAATAAATGCATTCATATTGTGCTTAAATCATCAGTGTATACTCTCACTACTGCCAGTGTTCAATTTTTTTATGTTTGCTTACAATAGATTGCAACGTGCCGGTTTTTCCAAATGCTGACACACAATCCAGGTACTCTCTCTGGTGGACTTACTATCAGCAGGGACTGTGTAAATATTTTTTTCTTGATGAATCACAATCTATGAAGTATGTGACTATGGAGTATGTGCAGCTACTTCTACCTACAGACTTCACTCACATTTCATTGCTCATTAGGAGATCCTTCTTCAGCTCACATCTCCCCTTCACAAATGATGCTGGTCAAACGCATTAAAGCAGTTAGAGATCACAAGTTTGACCTGGAGTATATTTACTGGAAACAACTAATATGTCTAAATAATTCCTATGATCATTATACAGTTAAAGAAATTCAATCTCCACTAACAACCTTCACTTAAAGACCTCCAGCTGTACACGTTTTCCTTCCTAAAGCTTTTAAAGAGGGTCAGTTTTAGAACCTGTATTCCTCGAGCAGCTCTTGAAAGTAATTTTCCGAGTCGTTTCCGGACACAGGAACACCTCTGTAACATGACCACGCACTGATGACTGTGAAATATGTGGAAATAACAAAATGGACACCTCATGTTGGAAGATTAAGCAAGCTTCACATGTTTTGTGATGTTTTCTTAAAAAAATAAAAGCTACATTGTTGTATGCTTAAGGCTTTAGACACAGTGGAGGCCACATATGAGCGGGTGGATATTGCCATGACAATAGCACTAAAACACCCTCTTCTGCACAGCATGATGGGAAGCATCTGGTGTTTGTCAGCGTTCTCGGACAACAGCGGCCCTTCCACGTGACTTAATGCTTCAATGATTTCCAGATAAAGTGTTGTCCAATGTTCCACTCCCCTCATGACTGGAAGACACACAGTGGGGCCCATTTTACTCTGGTATGATGTCCCCAGGGCTGGTGGGTACGGAGGAGTTCAGTGACAGCATGCAGTCGATTGTCAGATAATCACTCGCTGATGGTGTTGATATACAGAGGCACACGCATACATTTTTATAAAAACAAACCAAGACTTGCACCTTTGAGGCTTTTTCGTAAAACAACTCGGGGTCAAGTCCCCATCTTCTCCAACTTTCCCCCATGAGGTATTAAAGCAACAGGTAGTGCTCACCGGCGCTGGTATTCATACATGAAGCACTAAGGCTATATATAATCATAGGTCTGGAATCTGCATGTAGATAGTACATAAATTTACATGTGGCTTTAATAAATGTATTTACCATGTTGGTCCACTGAGAGAATTTGGTCCTCTACACAAGCCTCAGTGTGGGAGTATGAGCAGATTTATGTCGCCTTGGTTTCTTTGTAGCTTTTGCAGTTATTATTTCAGCCTGAATAGTCCTGTAATTTCAGTCCTCACTTTGGCTCGCTCCTGTCCTCATCAGTTTTTGCTGTAGAGTCCTGTAGGCTTGACTTCTACCTCGCTCCATTCCTCCCTCCAAACCGGCTTGTGACTGGCAGTGACGGCGCTGTTTCCTGATGAGAACGTGGGTTTGGCAGAGGAAGTGTGTGATGCAAATGCGGGCCTGACTGTGTGTGTGCGTGTGTGTGCGTTTAGGAGGAGCTCGTGTATTTCTGACTGGAGCGGGAGCTGGAGCGGTCTAGTCCATTCCCGTGGCAGGAGCCCCTCCAGCGTCCCCCTGAACCTCGTTCGTCCAGGGGAGATGTTCTGTAGCACCAGCAGCACAGGCAAGACTACAAAACGAGAACACACACACAGTTATTATGTTTTTGTTGGCTGTGTTTTCAAATAATTCCTTATTTTTAGTCTCAGCGTGCACCCCATTACCTGGAAACAGTTTTTAAACTTCTGGCTGACAAAGTAGAGGGCAATCGGGTTAATGCAGGAGTTTAGGGAGGCCATGTTGATTCCGATGTAATCCATCACTAACAGGAAGCTGGCAGGACAAAGGAAAGGAAAAAGTTTACAGTAAAGACCACAGAAAGTCACAGAACAGAGAACAATGGGCTCTCATGAAGTTTTGCAGTGCGTTTGGGGGGCCTCCTGCATCTGCGCGCCTACCTGAGCAGTTCACAGCGGTTGGGGTCATTTTGGTCATAGATTGTTTTCTTCAGAATACGGCTGAGATGAAGCGGCAGCCAGCACAGAGCAAAAATCAACACGAGGCAGAACACCGTCTTTGCCACTTCCCTCCGCTGCAAACACAAAGATAAACATCGATGCTACCGAGTGCCTTTGTCCTTCAAGGTCTGATGGTTACAGTGGCTCTGAATGTGCAGAGCTGTCATTCATTTGTATACCTGTTTCATGTGGTCGTTGAGTGCGATGCGCATGCCTTTTTTACGGCTGAGCATCTCACAGGACATGAGAGTGTAGAAGATACCAGTGCAGGCCAGCGGAAAGCAGAAATAGAAGCCAAACAGCCACCAGTCTTTCACACTCTGGTAGAACTGGAAGGAGAAAAAGACCCAGTCAGATGGTACAGAAGTGCAATGATAGATACAGTGAAACAGATGTATCCGTCAAATTTATTCTTCACAAAAATATATTCTCAAAAGAATTGTATTTTGTAAATGTACATACAATAAAGACATGACTCTACGATGAAGACTTTTTAAAATGCTACACTACTTGCTAAAAAGTAAATGAATTTGCTAAAGCTATGATGCATTGTGAGAGGTTTTGGATTGAATATAAAGATGTTAGCGCGCTTTCAGAACTTAAAATTTGGTGTAAATATCTTAAATTAGATTCAGATCTGTTGTGATTTGGCACAAATTCTGTTTTCCCGTGTGGAAAATTTTGTTTTGGTGAATGAATGACATTTTCTCTATTAGGTCAAAATAGCGGCTGTTCTCCAGCGGTCCATGTCTTTTTGATTGATATTAAACTTGAATTACAATTCACCGATTTAAAATCAAAGGTTACGCATAAAGACATAGCAGATTTATGCATATTTTCCACCATGTCCTGCAGTTCATTCAGACCCTTCTGGTTTAGATAAACTTGAAGTGTTCACATATTGGAAATAGCCATTTCTGTCTTGCAGTGCAGCTGTATGGACGCACCGTGAATATGATAAGAAACAGTCCCCTTCAGATCATTTACAGGTTTGAATAAGTATTGTTTTACATTTTGGAATCACTAATTACTTGTTGGAAGAGCTTAAAAGAGCTTGAAAAAGAGGGAAATGAACTCTTGATTAAAGAAACACACTAATTATTACTGCTGTTCGGGTGCAGTGCTTTGAAGTGAGCCATCCTGTTGACATTAGTACTTGAAAGAAACATCAAGTGCAGGTTGAGCTAATCCATGAGACTGTTTTTTCTTAACAACACTTAACCTTAACAGAGAGATCTAAAACACTGTGCAGAATATTTTGACCACATGTCTGTTGGAAAATTATAACTTAACATGCATGTGTCCAAACATTTTGAAGTTATAATTTACTAAAGTTAATGCCAAGCTGAAGTTATTCTTATCATCTTGTTATATATTTTATATGTATATTCTTATTATATACACATATAACATATACTGTGAAGCAGACGGAAGTCGCTAGCTTTTATTTGATCTTTTTCTTATCTATTCACTTAATTTAGATACATGTTTTCATCTATGACTTAGGATTTGCATAATTGCGCACAGGCAAGGTACAGATGATGAAGCTCCCTGACACTGGTGAAACTCAGATTTTTCCCCCAACTGTATACAAACACTATGAAAAAAAACACTTTTACATTCCTATTGGCCTAAGCTGGACTTTGTTTTAAGGGCTAATTATCAAATGATGGCATGCTTACACATTAAACTATGACCAGTGTAAACATAAGCCTGCTAAACCGTGGCAAGTTAGCATTGCTACTGTGAGGAGGTCAGCATACTGACATTGACAGTTGGCTAAAATGAAGTCATAAGTGAGTGCTTCATTAATAAATATTCTAATTTGTTCACTTATTCTTACCACATTACATTGAGGTACTTATACTTCAGTGCTTCTTAGATTTTTGCTTAGATTCCTACAACATTTTAGAGGCAAACATTGTACTTACCATGTGTTATACTCTAATTACTACTCACTTGTACACAAACTATGATGATGTTTTAAAATCTGAGGTGCTGTTATATTGAATCCATCGGTAAATAATTAGCTCCACCTAAACCAGCGGCAGCAGTGAAATGCTGCTCACACATTAATGCATCATAAACAATAATTGGAATTGGAAGGAATATATTATCATAAAGCTGACCTTCATAAAGGGGGTGGTCTGTTCTGGATGCAGCAGACACACACGCAGTTTGGCGCCTCTGTACGGCATCTCCAACATGTCAAATGCCAGCGCCTCAGGGACTGCGAGCAGCACGGCGACCAGCCAGATCAGAGTCACCTCCACCGCCTTCCACAGAGGGATCCCCATCCCCTTCACCCTGCTCCACGACGTCACTGCGTGGTAGCTGCATAAACAGTTTTGCAGACACAGAGATAAGCAATGGGTGCTTTCAGTATTCATGTTTGTCATATTGGTGTGTAGGAAAGAAGTCCACTTACCGGTCAACGCTGAGGGCACACAGGCTGAGAACGGTGATTCCAACCGAAGCTTTCTGGATGAATGGCATCAACTTGCAGACATACACGCCGAACGGCCAGTCCTCGGCTATTAGCTGCAGAGAAAAATAATGGAGGCAGATAGAGGAAAGACATTTTTAATGAGAGAATTTTAAGATGTGTCACCTGTGTAAACACATGGACGGACCTCTTTGAGGTTCACGCAGGGGTCCTTTCCTCCTCATGTCTTCCATTATTACTGCACCTGAAGCCAAAATCAACAAGTCTGTGTTCCTCCTCACTGCTAAAGTCCTTCTCCCAGGGGTTATAAAATCAGTTCAGCATTAGGACAATGTCTTCCACAATAAATCAGCCAACACATTACATTTCTATGAAGTGCGTTCTATTTAAGCACTGATTGAGATCTCCATAATGCCGCTAGGAACGTTAGCTTGTATGATTTTCCAGCTTCCTAAGCCGTGCCTGTTATCAATTCAGCATATGCTGCTTCTCATTAAATCTCATCACCATCTTTAAAGTCATTTGCTCTCATCGTGTTTAACATAACGGTCAAGAAAGGCAGCACATTTAAAGCAAAGAAAATATGAATCAGAGTGACTGCTACTCAATTTTTCCTGCTTCATTTAAAGTTTTTTTGGTTTGACAAATAAAGCATATATAATTGGTCCCTGCTTTGTCTCTCAGTTGTTCCTGTGTTGCAAATTTGGCCTTCACATTCACACCCAAGCCGGCTGGATGTTTTCTTTTTCAACACAAGGTGAGTGAGGAAACAGTGACTTAGTTTTTCCTCAAACTCCACCACTCAAGTAGTCCTTAACTGTTGGCTTATGTCTGCTTCTACTGAGACTGAGTAATCCCTTGAAGTCTTGGTGGAAAAGTGTATACCGAAAAAGGAAATGAACAAAACCACACAAGACACACTGAATGTAAAGACAGACCGCAGCAATAAATTAGTCAATAAACCAGATCTAACCACGAGATGTGCCAAGAAATGCGTTGCAAATGGCCCAGAACTGTGAAAGTGCAGGGTGTGTAAATTGCTTTAGATTAAAGTCAAACTAAATCAGACACAGACCCAAAGAGGGGTAATAAATTTACTGAATTTGAAGCTATGTTTTTGCATATTGTGTGAAGCCTGAATTGCTGGATTGAGGTTTTATATCATGTGCCAAAGCTGCATCTCATAATCTAATACTGAAACAGAGAAATAAATTAGATCTAATGGCTCCTCTCTGAACTACACAGCTGGCAGAGATCATCAGCCACATGCAACAAACACTGGAAACAAACAGGGACAGACACACATAAATGACAAATGTAGTCACCTTAAACACATTGATGGGGATGGCAATGATAATATAAAGCAGGTCCCCGAGAGCCAAGCTGCCAATCAGGACGTTGGGTCCGTTCCTCATACACTTGTTCTTGTATATGATCCTGAGTAGCGTTGAGTTACCGATGATCCCCACCACAAAAATCAGGCAGGACACGAAGGTGTTCACATACTTGAAGGCCTGCCTGATCTCCGTGGGCTTTATACACATGGGGGGAAAGGAGCCCCGCGGCCGGGCTGGCTGTAGTGGCTGAACTGGGACGGAGGCATTGTTTTCGGAGGGCTCTAAGGCTTCGGGGCTGCCCTGGGAGTCGCGGGTGAACCGAGAGGCTCCGACCGCCGAGACCATCAGCAGACACAGCAGAGCGACAGCCCTCATTCTCGCACTCACACTCGCACAGCAAGACGTTCGCTCACTCAGAGGTACACAGCGGCTGGAAATTGCGCACTTAATAATGGCATTCACACACACATATTCCCACACTCACACACATCCACAGTCTAAGCTTTGCTCCGGGTCTGGTAGCGTGGGTCCCAGCTTCTTAGTCCTGCAGAGAAAATACACAAACAATCATGTTACTGGTTAATCAATCACAAAATATTATGTACAGATGTTCAAAAAAAACATTCAACTATCAGGGCAAGAACATCCACAGACCGGGGAGCCTGAAAATATTCAAAGGGAATACACAGTTTAAGTCAGTCAGATCAAGTTTGATCCTTTTTCATGATGAAACTAGTCAGAAATCAACAGGTGTTCAGGCATTTGATCTGATATTTGAAGAAGTAAGAAGGTTAAGAAGGTAAAAAGGTGAACAGAGCTGAATATGCATCTCGGGTGAACACAAGTGCATGTGCATGTGTGTGTGTCACAGAGATACTTCTCTCACAGAGGACCCGAGCTAAGCTCTCAACCTTCCAAAAATCATGTGTATCCCCAGAATGCCCTGGGGCATCTCTAAGGATAAATGGGCTTATTGACAATGGTGGCAATATCTGCAGAGACATCCTAAATGCTCACACACACACACACTCTCTCGCTCTTTCTCTCTCTCTCTCTGACTGTATGTGCAAACCTTTTGACATCTTTGGTTTGCAAAGGCAAAGGTTTGTGGATGAATACTTAACTTACATTTTTAATTATGACGTTTTTGACTATATAAGCACACATGCGCGCGCACACTCTCTCTCTCTTTCTTTTTCTCTCTCTCTTCTCTCTCTTCTCTCTCTCTCTCTCAAACACAACAGGCATTCATAGCTGCATTTGGCTCAAAAAGACAGAGGCTCATTTTGTTCATACACACAAAGACACAAAATCACATGGACATGGACACACACACACATATCACAAGAAATCAGTTTTGAAAATTTGGCCATATTCCATACGTGTCCTCTCTTTCATCTGAATCATGCCTTTGTGTTGTATAACATGGAACCTCATTAGGCCACGTTAGGGAAGGATTGTCTGATCGAATCGGAAAGCTGTGTTTTAATTGGCCTGATCCTCTTAATC
>JBAJHX010000053.1:19612823-19632844 GCA_037176925.1 Amniataba percoides | reverse complement strand
TTAATCCGATTTTACTTTAGAAACCATCTCCAACCTTTAGCTCTGCTGGCTTCACATGTTAGAAAAGAAACTTGGCAACAGGCACAGTAATCGTGGAGGCGATACTAGAGGTGGCCGTAAAATTTCTGTTTGCGTGTAGGAAGGGAGGGCGGGAAGAGCAGCACGAGAAGTGAGAAGAAGGAGTTTTAAAAAAGTGCAAAAAAGCCCCACAGAAGTGCAGAAACAAAAGAGGTCACGATCGAGATGAATAACAGTTCGATCTACAGTGCCGCTTAGAGGAACAATGGGAGGAAAAGGAAAACGCAGGAAAAGCAAAGTCAGAAGAGGGGAAAGAGGTGAGAGCTGAGCTACAATTCCTGTGAGAAGTCAAGAGATTGACCTGAAGGCAGGCGAGAGTCAGTGGAAGACCCAGATGACTGGAGGATGTGGAGGAGGGAGGATGAATTTACGCAACAGATTCTATTCAATTTGAGGATTAAATGTCCAACATTTGATTCACATTATGAATCCAGTAAACAGCAAAGAACAAGTCTTCATGAAATGAAATGAGAATAAACTAAATGTGACTCTGATGTTTGATCTTTTGAGCTTGTAAAAGGGAATGGCTTAATGCTATTAAAAATATTGTGCAGATGGCTTGAGAAGTTTAATAAGCAGGTGAATTTAAAACCCCACCTATGTAAAAGTGTACTATCAGCAAAATGTTCTTAAAGAATCAAAGTGTAACAAGATAAATCTTGATGACTGACTGGAGGGGACATAAGAAAAAAATGACATTTACTTTTTGGACTTATCTCAAATTTAGTTTTCATAGTGAAATATTTACTTTTTTTCTCTTTAGTACTCAATTATATCTCTTTAAACTTGTCACGTTGTTTCACTAACAGTATTTTAACCATGTGATAAGTCTTGAGGGGAATCATGCCAGGCCACTTTGGTGAAGATAATAACTTCTTTTAATGCAAAACAGTAACTGGAAAAGTAACCCATAACTACAAATAAGGTAGCTGAGTAAAAGGTGCAATAAATCTTTCTGAAATCAAACGTAAGTAGCATATTATAGAAATGATGAAGTATGGTACAAGAACATCAAAAGTATATAGTACAAAGTAAGTCTACGTATCAGCCACTGTTCAGCTGTATGAAAAACTTTTACAAAGATACAAACTCAACAGAAAAATGTAAAAAGTGTAAAATCTTAGACAATATTGTCCTACAACAAATCCTACATGTCCTGTATGTGAAACAAGTCTGTGCACAGTTTTGAGCTGCAAACACTGATGCACATACCATCACACTGTTGTTTTTAGATATGGGAATGGATAGATATGGCTATGACTCAAAATGAAAAACTGAGAGTTTGAGCTGCCTTGCACCTAAATACACTGAAGTGACACCAAAGGTTTATGGCCTCATTTTCAATTCTTTTTCTAGGTGTGAAATACAGTTTTTCTGCCAGCTCTCTGGAATTTAGTGGTCTCCTCGGCGAAACGAGCCAATAAATCCTATCTATGTAGGACAAAAAGCCAGTGAACTGAGCACAGTTTCATTCTTTGGAATTAAATGTTATTGGGAGGGCAGCAATACATCGCTCGCGTGGCTGGTTTTATAGAGCTGCACGAGGCCAGCACGTACACATAAAACACATCAAAATAAGTGTGCGTGTGTGTGTGTGTGTGTGTGTGTGTGAGTGAGTGGAGAAGCGCTGTTAGACTTAATGATCCGAGATGCTACAAAGCGGGGGCCTCTGTTTACATCAGCCCAACCGCTGGAAAAAAACGATATAGTCGTGGCATGACAGCATCTGTGAGGCCCCTCCAGCTTTAAATAGATTACGAGACGGTCAACAAGTCCAGAAGCAAAGACTTAATGCGGTCTGAAACGTGGATCACATGCAAACGTCTCACTCTGCCGTACAGTGAAAAAAAGTGAGATGGCTCACTAAGAGAAAAAGACACCAATGAAAAATATCTGCAATTCTACAGTTTCATTTAGCAGACGCTTTTGTCCAAAGCGAGTTACAGCACAAGTAAGAATTTAGACATAATGTCACCAATCAAGCAGAAGTAAAAAAACAGATCACACTAAAAACACAAGACAGACAGACAGACAGACAGACAGATAGATAGATAGATAGATAGATAGATAGATAGATAGATAGATAGATAGATAGATAGATGCATTGATAGATAAGTAGATAAATATGCTGCACCTTTTTCATACAAAATAATATAAATAAATAAAATAAAAGTCTCTCCTTAACTTCAGTCATGTGCTTCCCTCCGCGCAGATCGCGGGGTCAGGCCACTTAACCACTTACAGACAAACTCTGCTTTTAATCAGATCAAGAGCGATGGCGTCATCACGCCAAACTCACCGGAGCGCGGTGTCTCGTGCTGTCGGGGACCAAACTTTTCCGATCGATATTCCAGCACAGATCCACTAATGATCCTCAGTGAGTGATGGCAGTTTTCCCAGCGGAGGCTCCCAGCAGTGAAGCTGTCGGTGCGTCCCGCAGTGCGTCAGGGTCCCGCGTCTCCCCGCTCCGGCCGCGCTCTGACGCACGGAGGCGCGGTGCGGCGCTTTATAGCCTCGTGCCGGGAGGCTGCACGGACAGCCAATCACAGCGCAGACACGAGCATCCCTCACTCCCCCGCAGCAAGGACGACTAACATGCACGCATCAACTTCTCTTTACGACCTTTACTGCTGTTAAAACATCTGCTTTCTCTTATCAGCTGCACCAAACGTTAGAGACACCTGCTCATAATAACTCTGGGTAACATACACTCATCAATGCAATAAGCAGCATTTGTGTCTATCTTTATTCTATTTATTGTATATATTCTGTTCTCGTTCTGTAAAAAAGGTAAGCTGGATTCTGTTTTTATTGGATTTTTATTGCATTTTTGTATATTCCTTTTGTGTTGCAACCGAAACACCAAATTTCCTCCCTGGGATAAATAAATGACTCCCGTTCTGATGCTGAGTTGGTTAATCTTTTTAAAAGTATTGTGTCACTCGTGAACAGAATGACATATTCTTTGGTCACAGGGCTGGTGACGTACGCAGGGTGCAGGTAGTCAGTGCCCATGAAAGGGAAGCTGTAAAGCTTCAATTGCGGACTGCTGTCATGGGGATGATTCGGCCTCCGGGGTTCTCTCCTCACAACAAAACACAAGATGCTCACACTCCCTGACGTCTGCCCCCTCCCTCCAAGAAATTCCAGAAACGTTCGAGGTATTTCTTGGCTCCAAGTTACTTAAGCCCAATTTTAACACTTTAATTTAACCACATTTTTTATTCAGAGCCATTTATGACTGTATGTTTAGTTACTTTGCTGGAAAGTGTTGCGCTTGTAAAACTGACAAAACATCATAGACAACAAAAATGGCCTGTTCTTCATTTTTGGCAATTTTAACCCACAAAAAACTTCTTAAAGTAAAAGTGTGAATACAGACATTTCAACTTTTTTCCCCCCCACTGTAATCAGTCTTGACTATGTTGCAGCTTTTGACTAAAAAAGGAATTTGAGGGCACTCTTGGTGATTTATTTTACTTACTTACTTAAACTGTTGCAGCTACATGTAGGTGTAAATCTGGTGCTTTTATCTTCAATGATGTATAACCCTTTAGTCCTCCATAGTGTTCAAAAGTTGCAACACCCCTCCGCCTCCACACACACACACACACACACACACACACACAGATATTATCTGCTTGCACTTGTGTGTGTACATTTGCACATTATTCTGCACACTCACTTTAAGATGGTGTGTTGCACCCACCTCAAGACGCAATTTTGAAAGACGCACTGCAAAAGTTAAGAATTCTTAAATGATTTGATATACAACATTTAAGATGATAATATAAAACAAAACACAGCATTTTATTTTTCGGTGCTTGTGACACACACACACACTCAAACACACACTTGCACATGTCCCTTTAAACAAAGACACCAAACACACTGAAAACAGGAGCAATCTTTCAAATCTTCCCACCATCACCATCACCACTGCCATTAAACCAGAGGGTGCACACACATTGACACACACGCCAAACAAAGGACCTTTTTGTGGAGTCGGTTTAATGACATCCATCCCCTGTTCTATTTCAGGACATGACTATTTCTGGTGCATCATTATTGTCATTAGCACAGTCTTAAATTATTAAACCATTAGGAGACATTATCACCATTATACACACTGATCAACTCAGTACCACAATGCTCTAAACCTGTGTGTGTGAGTGTGTGTGTGTGGGGAGGACGTGCTGTTGTCCCCGTTGCACTGCAGTCTATGGCCTTGGCAGGAGGACACAGTTGCATAGTTACTTGAAACCTATTCCTGATCTGTAAACACTGTTCATCCTCTTTGACAGGAAACAAGCTGCCTTTGATCTCAACAAAACTGTACCAAAGTTTCTGATGTGTTCAAACCCAAAATGTGTCTTATAGAGACAACAGAATGACAGAAACAGACACAACCTGTGAGAGATGATCACACCTCGCGTCTTTGAAGAACGAGCCTCCGTCTTCGGACCGACGTCCAGAGGGAGGAACCTGACAAACATTTCTTGGAGAGGGTGCTTCTCTCTGCACCACATGGCTCCTTGGGCGCACAGATGCTGTCAACAAACTTGTAAAGAGCCTCTGTTTCTAACAATCCCACGAGCTCCCAAATTTTTTATACTTAAGTTATTAAAAAAGCCCTCTCATTACTGGAAAAGTTCTACCAATTCCTTTCTTTCTCAGTGACTCAGTGACCCATTAGAGCTATTTTTGCGGAAAACCGCACAATTCATTCTTCCTCCTAGTTGTAATGTGATGAATTGGATTACAACATACCCTCCCCTCCATCAAACAGGACACAGTTTAAGTCACAAACAGAATCAGTCATTAGTGTGACCTCTTGAACTTTTGAGGTTCTCCAAACTAGAGAAACAATCCACACTGTGGCACACTGTTATACTAAATGGGAATACTTGATATTATTTTTCCACAAATTCATCCAGAAATATTTGGCATCTTTGCATAATTTGGGGTCTTGGGGAAAAAATTTCAAAAATACCTGTGGGTTTGAACAATGCTTAGTCACACAACATTACTTTTCAGCAATTTACCCACCACTGGGTGCTCCGGAGTTACGGAGAGTTATGGTTGGGTCCAGTAAATTTTACAGAGCCTTGACTGTCAGACACCTTGGTGTAACCTCGCACCATCTCAGATCATATTATGCTTTATCTTCATGTCTTTGTGCCTGCCATGCCAATTTCACATTTTTCCTTCATGGAAAGGTTTGCATGCTCATTCATGCATTGGAAAAAATATTGTTATGGGGAAAAGTTTGTCACCCACCAGAGAAGATCAGCAGGCACCAAAATAAAAACAAGTCTTACAATGAATTCAGGAATGGACCTTGGAAAAGATTCCTGTAAAAGCCTGATTATATGGATTGTGGGAGAAAATAAAAAAATCATTGGCTGACAATCACTCCACATTTGGCAAATGTTCTAATATAAGTCGGCGGTTCACATAGAATCATGCAAAGGTTTGATATAAGCTCTGACATAAATCAGCTAAGGCTGCACAGCACAAGCCTTAGCTGAGTTTCTCAAGAGAAATGTAAGGAAATGTTTCTCTTGGCTGTAAATCTAAAACCTGCCTTTAAACCCAATTACTCTTACCCTCAAAAACAGGATCTCTGTTTTTATGATTTGTCCCTCTCTTGAATGCTCAAAAACAAGATATTCAAAAGAAAAAGAAAAAAAAATTGACTGAAGACAAACTTTTTGCACAGACATTCAAAATCTTTCATCTTTCCCGTGACTTCCCAAAGCAACAACCGCCCTCCTGCTCTGCTCCCCATCCCACCCAACATTGCAACACACACACACACACACACACACAGGGCCTTAGAATCACCTTTGCTTATTTCAGCGCTGAAATCCCAGAAAAATGTCCTCTGCAAACCGAAATGAATCCATTCAACCATATGTCTTACTGAAGGGGTGGCATCAACCTTGCCGTTTATTCGGAGTTGCTTCAACAACCATAACAGTCAAAACAGTCTAGCCAGGTCTACAACAGAAGAAAGAGACCAAATTCTGCGGTTCCTGTTTCACTTCAATTGCTGCCATCAATTCTCCATCAGACACTGCCAACTTCCTGCAATGACCGGTATGCATTCCTTTCACAACACTTTTTCTTCCAAGCATTTCCTCAGCCGGTGCTCTGCTGTCAGGATGAGTGCAGTGGCATTGCTTTGAATCCCTCTGGAAATTGATTTTATACTGAATGGCTGCGAAGATAACACTCTCTCATCCTTTTTCACTGGCATGGAATTCAGAGCCACCTTCATTAGTGTCGGGAAGTTTGCGTAGCTGATAACAGATTCCTGCCTTCCAACACAACTCAGCAGTAGAGAATTGCTTTTGTCATCTCCAATCATACCGGAGGAGAGAGAGGCCTGCTGTTCTTGCTGTTTGCTTAGTGATATGGTGGTACGGTGAGGTGCAGTTTGATGCCAAAGATCTTTTGTCCTACCAGTCAAAAAGCAGTCACATTTAAGTACAGATGACTGATGCACTTCTCTCTCCAATTTAAACATTAATCTATTAATAAATGGTATAGCAAGTAATAAATGATTGATTCGCAATTTATTTGAAAAGTTTTCTTGGCAAGTTCCAATACTTGTTGTTAAAGTCACATGTCAGTATCATTCATGTAAACACCATCCAGATGACTGGATGTCTTAGTAACCCATTAAATGTCACAGAGGTGAATATTGGTCCTGTGGAATAAAACACCTAGTTCAATGGAGAAAATGCTGTGGGGATCAAACGCTCCAAGTTTTCTGTGTATCCCTCATTTAGGGAGCCACTTGCATGATGTCTCAAGAGTAATTTGTTCCCCCATAGCTGTTTTAGAAGATTTTTTGAATTTCTGAGGGATAGGAATCTTTCTAGCAATTTTGGGGTATTTGAATTCAGACAGTTGTGAGGTGAGGAAAAGGAGGGGAAACAACATGCAGCCAAAGTCTCTGGCTGGGAATCAAACATGAAATCTGCACCTGCATCTGGTCGCATAAATGTTTGAATTGTGCTTCGAAATGTTTAGGAGGCAATAATGACATTGGTCCAGCTGTGTGATTTGTTTACATTCACAAACCTGGAAGATACTCATTGCTGTAGAAATACAGTAGACTGATATTTCAGATACATCTGCGTCAAGTACACATTTTCAAAATGTGTTGGCCAGGCACCTATGTATGATCACCCACCTTACTGGAAATGGATCTCTTTTTCTAAGCCAAGGACTAAATAGCAAGCCATTATCTACATAATTGATTAGAGGGGCCATTCACACCTGTGAGCTCTAATCAACCGTTAAGATCAGTAACATAAAAACATAGCATTATCAAGCTCACCATTTATCTCAAGTTCTGAATTGATATACCTGCATTGTTCTTTCTGTTTATGTCAAAATATGAGAACTTGACAGGTCATTCAGCTCTGTGTGTCCCTAAACGAGTATAATCAGCTGCTCTTGCATCTTCAGTTTGGCTGACTTGTCAACCAGATGTTGTGATGTCTTTGGAGAGAAAGGGTGAATCAGGTCCTTTGGAACCAATTTTTGTAACATGATCTATGATGCATGTCGGTAAGAAAGTCGGCGTGCTATAGACGTGCCCCTCCCAAAAACAGCCGTATGGGTGCTGCGGTGGCGCTGCTTTCATTTTTGAGTGTGCTTGTCAGACATCTTCACTGAAAATAATTCAAATGTTTGCGCAAAAAGATGCAACATCTGAACAGCCAAAGAATCAGTTGAAAGAAGGATTGGACAGCTGGACTCTGCCAGGCTCTAAGTAGGCATCTACCTCCTGCAAGAAGGGAAATCATACGTGTATTAACTTGATGGAATTTAAGTGGAATTAGTATGATGATGTCAAATAGAACTTGACAGGAGCATTGCCATATCAGGTTACTGGGAATGAAAGCAATATTGTTAATCCTGCAGAGCTTCAAGCCATAGATGAAAGGGAAACAACTGGACCGTGGCGGCCTATGAACAAGCAGTCTGACATTCATTCATTATTGACTGAAGTGTTAAAAGAGAACCTGTGTTGGACTTTCCAGGACAGTGTTAGCTCCAGCACTTCATTGCATTGGGCTGATGTGTCATAACCATGAGAACATGTCCTCTCCTCTGTCAGATCTCCTCTCTGCCACAGAGATTCAGACATTGTAAGTCATCCATGGTCCAACAGTGGTGTGGCACACATGAGACTTCCCCTGGCACTGCGCTAACCTGTTAGCCAATACTGAGAGGCATTGTCCCAAGAAGATAGCACGATGTGCAGGCTTGCAAGGATTAAATCCTGGAAGAGACAAGTTGGTGCATGTTGGATCATCAGATACTCTGGGAAAAACTAGTCATTGTGAACGTGCAAAACGTGGACTTGTTCTGTGCTGCAAAGAAAGGGGAGTCACTCAATTTCCTGTGCACTTCCCTCTTTACTAAAGAGCGGTATGTCTTATTCAGCTATCCAACATGCATGAGTCATTCTGTCCGATGGAGTCTGGGGATTGACGGCTGTTTCCATACGGGCTCATGTTCTTGTATTTCAGTTCTTTTGGTATCATTACTAAGTCTGTACTTAGCTTTTAAAGGAGATTTGATACATAATCTTTATGTGTTTAGCATAAACTAGGTCTGGTACTTTTTGGAAGGGGAGCGGATTGTGGATGTGGCGTCATACATACGTCATGTGGGGGTTGGGGTGGCTATGGTGAATACATTCTGCTTAGCTAGAAGGGTCGCTATGGTTTAATGGATGTTCAGACTGATGCACTATATGGCAGTTTAAATATACCCTACTTTCATTTCTTTCATGGAACACGCATAAAATAGCTTTTCTTGGCTGTTGGAAGGTTCAAGGTATTCTGACAAAGCATGTCCAGTGGCATTCCAACACTGATAGGCGGTAAAGGTCATGGCATTCATTTTCTGCATCATTAAATGTAGCCTGTGGCAGACTAGTTGCCTGTTTTGTAGGATGATAACGCTTTCACACTGTACCTTGTTCAAAACTATCTAATTCTAGTGTGTGGCCAAGCAGATGACACTGGTTAGGCTTGTGTCCTGCAGCAACGTTTACTGGGATTGTTCGAAGCAGGCATCTCTCACTCTGAACTAACTGAATACACAACTTCCTCCTGAAAAGCAGAGCTGCAATAGAGAACCCCCCTGTCATCACAGAAGAATTGTTACAATATGTAACCATCATGCGGAGACAGGGTCCAGCCCTAAACCTCTACAGAAAATGTGATAAATGGAGAGATGGGTGGAGCAATCTTTCTACGTGGGATTTGAAGCTGAGTTTTGGAGCTGAAATAAAGCCACAAAACAAAAACAAAAAAAAAGGATGAGTTGTGCAAAAGATCATTCCTGTCTTTCTGCTTTGTATTTGAGATCATATTACTATTGCAGTAAACAGCACGCAGAGAAACAGTGTGGGGTCCTAAAGAGAAAACTTCCTTGCAAGTGTGAGTATTGTTTGAGTAATGCCAACATGGGACTATTTTTATCTCTTGATATACGCATTTTAAGCATCCAAATAACACACACACACACACATACCCCTCTATAGATACAGAAAATGCTATTTTTCCAGGATCCTGTGCACATTAAGCTAAGAATTATTTAAATTACTCTGTCCTGAGGAATTATCCTGTGGTAGTTACTGATGAAAAGAAATGTCTGTGCCAAATGAAAACTACAGTTTGGGATGATTGAATAATGGAAATTACCCTCCAGTTGGTACGGAGGGAAGCGACATCTGGTAGCGATCTGTCCCCTAGCTAAGTCTGCAGTAAATTAATGTATAGGTGTACGCCTGTGTGTGTGTGTGTATTTTCAGGCATGTTTCAGTTTTGTTGGCTATATGACACCATTGTTGAAACGTCTGAGTACCATACAGGCTATTATGAAAGATGGTGCTGGAAATCAGAAAGTACATTTTGACATTCCCACTCCTACTTCCTCTTCTTTTCTCACTTGTCCAGGGTAAAAAGAAAGTGTCAACGTCGCACTGCTGTGCATGGGATATCTGGATTTTTTTGGCTTAAAAAAAGTCCTTTCAGCTTTGATGGATGCTGTGTGGGGCTGGCACCGCAGTGAGCAATGCAGGCATGAAGTGACCTTACATTGTGTGGAGGTTTTCTTTTTTGGGACTTTTTGATAGACTTCTTTCCTCTTGTCAGTGCCGTGATAACCCCAGAGACACTTGTCCTTCCAACATGTGAACACCAAATGTGTACGCACACATACACACATACTCCTTATCCTCCTCCACACAAAAGTTCCCACCCACCCTCTCCGGTTCTGCCCTGGGAACAGGAACAGTGACTTCTCGATGGCATCAACAACTGGGAAACTTGCTGCACACATCAGGTTTATTATTGGAAGAGCAACGTTTGCAAGCAGCACAATGTTAGTTGTTGATGTTAAAAATATGAAAGAAGACGACAGCTGGTGTCACAGTCAGGATAGGTGGGTACTTCCTCTATGTCGAGCCCCTGTGCAGGAAACTGCTGATACACAAAGACAGCAACAACGAGATACATTCAAAGCTTGAAACCTCATTACAGCTCAACATGTTTCATTTAGGATTATTTAATATAAAACACTTTGTATCACTGTGATTGACTGAAATTGTTGTTGCATACCCATAAATTTCAGTTCCTGTATATTTTATATGGCTGCATATTCTTTTGTTGAATGGTGTTGGAGTAAGTGGGAGTAAGAATCTCTGAGACTGATGAACAAAGAAAGAAAGACTAATGAGCAATTGATTACAGTCCAACATGAAAGAGAAAAAAAATCAATCATTATTGTGTGAACTTTATTTATTATTCAACTGTTCTGTTGAGTATTCATTTATTTTACCCAAATCAACCACTTTTTTAAATCACTGTTTCTCTTAAATTGTCCTGTGGAAATGACTGTGCTGTACATCACCTCTCCAGTAAGGCTTTGTAGCCCCTTACAGTACCTTATAACAGTGCTTTGGGTACACTGTGTGGAAAAATGCTGCTGTTTTCTTTTCAAGTTGGGGTAGGAAACGTAAGGGAAATCAGCAAGGGAAGGCGTAGTTTTGAAAATATAAAAAAAAGTCCTAGTCGCTCTCTTTGGGCCCTCCTCCAAAGCCACTCCCCCCAAACCCATGAACACTCTGCCCACCAACTGCTGAAGAACATTGGGCAGAGGAGTGTGGTTCATTGTTGCTTTCATTACACTGTCCAAGTGCTTCATGTCTCATTCATATGTAAGAGACCACTTGACATTGTCATAACGAGCATGGCTATGGTTTGTGCTTACAGGTGTCAAACTAGTGTGTTTATATTGGAATATTTCATTGAAAATTAAGTTTGATGCAGTAACATACTGCTTATTGTAATGTGAGACATCAGATAAAGACAAAAACAACAGCTGTGCTGTGTGACTTATTTGGATTTACTTTCTCATCTGATTTCTCTTATTGTACATGTTTAGGAGTAGGGTGCAGAAAAGGTCAGAAGGTAAGTCGTGGATTATATTTTCTTCTGTCTTCTATGTGTTTTCCTTTATAAAATGTTCTAATTTCCATTGTTTATGTCTCTGAACCCAATGCACCTCTTTACTATGCTCACAGAGTGTCACTGTATTTTCCTAAATTTTCATGATTTTGAAATTAGTTATTATAAATTAGCTTAAATGTTACTGTAATGTCAGATTAATGTGTTTGTATGTATCTGAAGAAAAAGAATGAAATCTCAAAGTGATATTTTGCATAGGTTTTGAGCAAAAGATCAGAAGTCAATGGGTTCTTGCATTGCCTTCTGCAGGAAGAAATGTACTGAGAAAAAAAAACAACCTTGAGTCATGCCCTCACTTTCCATGCCCCACCCATCCATCCATTATATTACATTATCCATTATTCCTGTGAGAAGACAGTGAGCTGGCCATGGTGCAAGTGTTGTAAGTATTTCTATAAATTTCACAGCATTTTCATACCAATAGGTCGTTTGCTTTGGTCTGAATCAGTTGATGAGTTTGTTTGATTAACCAGCATTTCCTCTTTGGTTTGGTTTCTTTTCATGCAGAGAGAAATCCAAGCAAACCAAACTGCATAACCACAAATTAGATGAGAACATTCACTCTCCTTGTTGGTCAGATGTATCTGGGGCAAGAGAACAACGCATGAAGAAGGTCCAGTGTTCTGGACAAGTGCATGTTTGGCATTTGCTCAACTGTGATGTGATACATATCATATACCAGGCAAGATAATATCAGCATTGCCTTCAGACGACTGGGCAGAACATTGGAGATAATACTGAGCGTTCAACGACCTACTAAATGTCACCATGTTAAAACAATGTCATGCTTGGTGAGTGTGAAATGTTAACGGTAGCTGAGTGAAGTTGTGGGATAGTTGGCTTCTGAATGCTCTGTCATCATATATGATTTGTGAAGCACACTGATAAGAGTTTGTATATATCTCTCTTGCTACACTACAGGAGAATCTGGATTCACCCACACTCCTACGCATGGCGGGAACACATTAATAACATCTGGAATGCCAGAGAATGTTTGTTGAACTTCAGGATGACAGGAGACGGTCGGTTTCATGCGTTTGTGTTATTTACTTTCGCCATACTTGATCTGTGTGAATGTAAAGCACAGCTGAACCCCTGCCCAAAGAGGTTCAAGTTGCATTTTGTCTGAAGAGACTAACCTGCAGTGCAGATGTATTTCCCACCTGTTTGGCGTTGGTTTGTCACTGACATCATTATAGTGGTAATGTGAGGAAGCTGGAAAGCATCTCCCTCACTAAGTAAAGTAATGTATGCATTCACGATTGTTTTAAGTTATTAGACAGACTGATAGAGGAAGTTATTTATTTCTGTGTTATATTGTGAAAGTACCCTCTCTAACTATATTCTCATTGAGGTCGTTTTTTCTGGGTAGTGTGTCGTCATGGAGTGCACACATGGGAAGGCAGCCACAGAACTCCAGCAGCTGCCAATCATCTAGTTAGGCTGAGTTGAAGGATCAGAGGAAAGAAAAGGGAGGGGGTATAAGTGATTTTTGTTCAATTTTGGTTTCTGTTTAGTATTTTCTTTCTGTTATGTGTTTATTTTGTATCAGGCTGTGGTTATGTGCATTGTGTATGTTAAATGTAAATAAATGTTTAGAAGACATCCTATAAATAATGTTAATTAGTTTCACCGGTGTGGGAGAAGCTGCAGGTATAAAGACCAGGTGAGGAAGTAGTTCAGAGGGTGAGAAGGAGGGGGTTAAGTTGAATTATTTTGTAGCATTTAGTTCACTTGTTTCTTCTTCATAATTGTACATGTTGGAGGATTTTTTGCCTCCACATAAAAAGGGACAAAAATGACAATATGATGACAGTGTTGATCAATATCTAATTGCTGTTCATGTTCTTTAGATTCATTGGGTGAAATAAGTTGAAATTAATTAGACTTTTTCCCCCTTAAAGATTAGCTTTGTATCAGAACATGTTTTTTTTCTTCTCCTGACTTCCATTTTTATGAAGGCCTCTCTCTCCTCTTTACTTTCACATGGGACTGCTCTGTTGACTTGTCAAATCGCTTCTCCTTCAGCCATTTACTTTTCACGCTTCAGTGTTTTTGAGTTGTTTGTTGGAGCCGACAGATGTGGTGATCTGCCCCGAATAACAAGAGTTGAGTTGAGGTCCACTGTTCCATTTGCTGGCAAGCGGCGACTACCAGAAAGACTTTGCGTGCTCAGTCACAGAACGTAAAGCCGCTTCTATAAAATTACTTACTATCCTCCAATGTTCCATGTCAATGCACAGACATGTATGGTGAGTTCATTGGTGTGAATCTGCTGTGCGCTGCGGCCTGTCCTCATCTTACCTCTGCCTGTCCTCTCTCTGCTGTATGAAAAAATAACAAGAGGAGGCTGAACTGCATGTTGCACTTGCCAGTTTGGCCTTGTATGTCCATCCATCTTCTTCTGTCAACATCTGCTGTGGTTTTTCCTGTGTTCTGGAAAATCTGAAAATTTGAAAGTTATATTTCATAATCAAATCCCGCTGAAAGCAGCCTATTTCAAAATTCCTCAACTGGAAACGACTTTACCAAATTGACCTATAAATTGCCGACCCTGTCACTGATATTAGGAGTCAGAACTGTATTTTGTATATTAGATTACAGGACATAGTTGTATGATTAATATCCTGTGTTTGGATTATGAAATGTATCCCGACAAATAGGTTGTAACGCTTACCTTGCGCTTTGCTGCCAAAATTGTAGAGATTGTAGAGATTGTGGAACATGACTCTGGCAAAACAACATACAGTGCATCAAGGTGAGCAACATGAGCATCCTGAAAGTTCGCCAAACAAACATCAAAATCCGGTCTCCTCGTCCAAAACATGCCAGAGACGCCTCCTGGCTCTGCCGTGTTTTGCGTCTCCCTCAGGTCCCGGTTGGCAGAGTTGGCGGTGTCTGTCATGACATTCAGCAACATTGATCATTTATTGTTTCATAGACAGCGTAACCTCTTAAGCAAAGGTAAAGTTTTTTATTGCCTCTTATGGTTGAATAAATGATCGTTTTGTCCTGCCTGCCTGTGTCTTTTCTTTCAACTAATCTTTAGGGATGCTCCTCTTGCTGCCTGCCCGCCTCAGTTCTGTGTCTCTCCTCTTCAGTTTGTTCTTCGTTTGACAGTGATTGCTTTAACAGCTGATGACATGGATACTTCCTGTGTGCTGCTTTCAACTGAACTCTGAGAAAAACGTTATAAGTTATTCTTGCAAACTGCAACTTTATCTGGAGAGTTTTAGGGCGCCTTCACTGTTTGCCTACACATGCATTGTTTTTAAAGAAATCATGTTTCCCTCAAGCCCTGTGACTGACTGGCGACCGGTTCAGGGTGTAATCCCGCCTTCGCCCTAAGATAGCTGAGATAGGCTCCAGCACCCCCGTGACCCTGAGTGCAGGATAAAATGGGTTAGAAAATGGATGGATGGATGTTTCCCTCAAACAACAGAGGTGAAGCCCATTAATCCATTTCAACATTAGGAGGTTACACTCACCAGATCCCCCTCAGAAGTGTAACACATTGGGCTCGACACAGAGATAACACAAGAACTGTGATTGGCTGTCTGTTATAAAGTTAAGTCTAAGTCTGCGTTTTCTCCAACAAGTTTCTCATGCCAGTGGGGATCGAAGACAATACTGAGGAAGTTGATTATTTCTTTTTTAGTAATATACTTTTTACAAAACTGTCTCCCCTGCTGACTGTGAGTACTGTTCTCAAAGTGAATGAATTGACAGCCCAGTGTCACCCAGTCTTCATTAAAGTAACTAAATCTGTAATTAGGGGAATAAGTTGTCTGTTGCCTTCTGCATATTTAAAACCACAGTACCAATTAAAGTAGTTTTACAAGTCGTTAAACTAGTCGAGCAGATAATGTTGTATAACACATTAAAGGTTTTCATGCATATGAACAGAGGCTTTTGCATGTCTTTTATCACAGAGCCATGGAATAAGACCAAAAAGCTTCAGTTTTCAAATAGCAATAAACTGAAATGACATTTGGTTTTGGCAGTCATGACTTAACAGTCATTGCATGTCGTGCGGAGCAACCGAACCCAGTTCCCTGTCAATCTCAATCACTCACATGAGAGGTGCGGCCCGAACTTTCTTTTACTGAAAAACCACTGAATGGTACAGAGAAAAAGTTGACCCAAATTTTCACAACCAAGCCAAAAAACATTTTTACCTGGCCAATTAAATCAAATGCAAATCACTAACTCATGTTAAACCAAGTTTGTTAGGCATCTGTAGTCAGATTGGCCACAATTATGAGAATAAGGTTTAAAAATACTGAAAAAACTAAACAAAACAGAGTTTGTCTGTGCCTGCATGTGTGAAATCTTTTATTTTCTCGTCTTTTGACCTATGTTTGCCCTCTCTGCAGATGAGGTCAGAGGATGGCATTGGCTATCAAACAGCGCGCATGGATCTGGTCGAGGACAGATGTGTTGCTCAAGGGCATTTTCAGCGCATACTTGTGGACAAAGATATGTTGAAGTCTTCTGTCCTCCGGTTGAAAGGTCACTCTGATGCCTGCAAATTTGTGTGTGGGGCCACCCCATAGGAATGCCAAGTATTTGTCCACCAAAGTTCAAATTAGTTTAATTTATTGTCAGTACATGGCACATGAGGGAAAATACGTCCTCAGGTGCAGCAGCACACAACACACAACACTCTGTAGTAAAGATGCTGTGTGTTGTCTTCCTGTGCATTTGCTGTGTGTTTTTTTGTGCATATGCAAATCTTCGAGTCGCTTGGTCGCCGGCCGTCTCGTGTGTCCAATTACGGGCTGGCAGACAGCATTAATGAGAGCACAAAGCTTTCGGTTGTTTTTCAGTCAGATAAGTCAGATCTTCGGCAAAGACACAGAGCCGTGACTGCCTCTTTTATACGACAAACAAGGAGGTTAGGAGAGGAAAAGAGGAAGGTGGGGAGCTTGTTCAGTAATAAAAAAAATACATCTGCGCACATCTGAGTTTGATTTAAACTCTATCTTACATGATTTCCATTTTTCCCAAAGGCCATATAAGAAGTTGTTTGGAGATGCTGATTTGTCTTCAGAGCAGCCATATTTTTGGAAACATACTTTCAGCAGCAGGGGTCCTGGCTCAGAGGTTGTGAAATCTGAATATGCTGTATGCGCAGGTATCATGGTCTCTAATCGTATCTATCCTCTCTCACTCCTAGTAAAACATCCTGTCAGAATTTATGCTCTCACTTCTCTACAAGGATGCTCTGGGCTTTTTTTCCCCCTATTTTTTCTTGCTTTGCCTACAAACCCAGCTGGACATCTGCTTTAAATTTTTCTTTCCTCCTCTCCAGTGGCAGAGGTATCCGAAAACAGCATGTACCATCATCGCCATCGTCGGGGATGGAAGAGGAGGAGGAGAAAGAGGAGGAGAGGGTGTAAAAGGGAGGAATTTGAGTTGGGTGTATTTCAGATGCCAACTTCACAAAGGGCTTTTAAATTTATGTAGAAAATGTTTTTCTGCGGTCTTCAAATAAACCAGAAAATGTTTGCTGTGTGACATTAATTACAGCCCTTAACGAGTAAGAGATAATCTTGACGGACAAAATTTGAGTGTATCATAAGTTCTTGCTCTCGATCCAGTACTGTACTCGCACATGAGATTCGCAGTGGGAGGCCTCCGAGCAGAACTAACTTCAAAAAGATGTCGCCGCTGGACGACTTTTATGAAACAACAACTGGGAGATGTCATCAAACTTTCAGACTCTGTGTCTCCAGCCTTTAACAAATACCCAACTTCAGCAAATCTAATATACTCTCATGTTGCATGAACCCGCATCTGAACTCCATAAAACTTGGAAGCCGTGGCCACCTTCTTCCGAATTGACTTGTTTGGAGAAGATGTAATTTCATCGTGAAAAAAAGTGTCAGGAAGGTGTGACAGCATGAGGTTATTTGCCCCATCATGTTGTTTTACACTACGTTACTCAAAATAAGCTCTGAAATGCCATTTTAATAGTCATTGTCTCGTTTTACAGCAGCGACTGATTCATTTAATCATATTAATCGCTGATCACACAGATACAAAAGACAATGAAAGAACTTATTCAGTTTGACCATATTCTCTTTTTCCAGAGGATTATATAATGATAATGTGAAGTGCTGTTTCCAGTTAATTAGAGGAAATGAGTTCAGTATCAATGGCCTGTATTGATGAGGATTTGGGGTCAGTGAGAGGCTCATACGGGACCATGCCAACATCATGATTTGGGCCCTCTTCAACTCAAATCTGGAGGAGAGGCTTCCTGTACACTCGGCGGGGATAACAAGCGGACCATTGTTGTGCGTCTGAGTGCGTGATTGTGTGTGCGTCTTTGTGATGGTGGAAGTGGAGGGTCGAGGACAACCCTGATGAGGAGACTGTGACCAGGTGTCATGTGATGGGTGGAAGTGAATACAATGGCCGTTTGAAAAGGAACGTACACAACGTTAACCCCTTAATGGTATCTGCCCTTGCATCCAGGCCGCCTCTGTGACCCCTCAACCACCCACACAGTCACATGTCCCCACAGGAGCTTTCTACGGCCATGGAAAGACCCGCAACTCCACCCCTGCAGCGTTTACGTTTCATATAAATCCTACTGAGTCACCCTGTCACGCCAAAAAAAAAAAAATTCCCACATACCTGTTAATTAAATCTGTCAGAGATTTCAACAAAACAAGCATACAGGCTATTGTTTTCCCTTCAGTAACTAGTGTATATTGCTGTTTTTTTTTCATTTGACCCCATAACATGTGGTTTCGATGAAGCAATTTGATGTTTGCAGAGAGAAAAAGGTTCAAATCCAATATTCTAGATGCCATCTGCATCATTTTATACACATTTCCCCCAAATCAGTCCGACATATTTTGTATCTCTCGAAACTTTGGGATCTCCATTAGAATTTAAAATAAAGGTCTGTGGGTTTGAGTAAAGTTTGGCTGAATTTTGTGATTTTTTTTTTTTTGTACCTCCTTATTACTTTCCAGTAACAGACCCAGGCATTAGATTTTCTGAAACATAAATACTCTGCGATATTTTAAAGTCCCAGAAGGTTGTTGAATATCACTTACTGATTGGAGACTTAGAGAATCAATGCCAAGAAGCACTGAAGCTTTGGATTAAGCATGTACATATGTCAGAAGAAAGGGGATCTGGGAAACAAGTTGCAGCTATATTTTACCTTGAAGCAGAGATTTTTTTTTTCATCCCAGAAGAGTGTTTGAAGTTTTTGGGAATATCTTCAGAGCAGAGTTGATTAAGTCGGTAAATGCATTTTTTTAAAGATTATTCAAACAATCATTTTTTAGAAAAGTGGATCCTTAGCACCATGATTTGTGACGCATCAGCAGGACTGAAGATGTAAGAAGATTCTGAAGTCATCTTAGCAACTGTACAGCAAATATAGAAAGATTCACAAAGATAGAAGACAAAAATACAAGTAGAATTATGTGTTCATCACCTTCGTCCCTGAACTGATATAATGTCCTGCTGTTTTCTCCCCTGTTCTATTGTTTCTTTTCTGCATTTTTTTTTCATTCTCGAATACATGAATGATGATTCTGTTTTCCATGTTATTTCAGTTCACCACACTGTTGCATCTGGTTTTTGCCGTGATGCCTTCAGCGAAAGGATTTTTGAGGCCCACATGTAAAACAAACAGCAAATAGTTGGGTTTTATTCCCAAGGCTATAAATCCTGTCAGCATAAACACAGCAGGAATGGTCGTTTTATACTGTTTGGTTTTCACACCAGTGTCTGTGGGCAGTGTGATTAAAGTGTAGTATGGATGTTAAACTAAAATCTGTCCTATAGTTGTTTAGTTTTGACATTATTCTTTATGTAGTGGTTTTTGAGCTCTTCCAAAAGAAGTGAACCAACCAAATGCGAAACGGAAGTGAACAATAGTTTCTGTACAGATAGTCATGTGTTTATTTAGATGATAACTATGAGTCAGTTAAAAGCTTCACGCCCCATTTATCCCCATTCATTCAGCAGAACAAATGACTTCATATTTATTTCCAAGGGCCCCGGAGGACACTGTGAAGGCAAACACTGTTGTGATCCTCTGTCTCAAAAATACCAGCACAAGACAAAGTGGATAACAGATATGGTATATATATTTAATTGTATTTATTCACCATTGCTAGGTAACACAGTCATGCGTTCACACCGTGGAAGAGATAGTTGTTGCATTTGAGGACACTCCAGTATTCGACACGTTGAGATCCATCCTCAAGTTCATGAGCTCTGCTATGGAAATCAGTTGCTTGTAAACTTCCTGAAAAAGATGTTGTGCTGTACATTTTTTTTTCTTTTTTACACAGGGGCAGCTTTCAGCGGTTGCTATTTGCACCTTGGGCAAAACAAAACTGAACAAAA
>JBAJHX010000053.1:19590409-19602172 GCA_037176925.1 Amniataba percoides | reverse complement strand
ACCATATTGAGTTTTTGCAGCTTGGAAGCAGGGAAGGGTTACGTGGCTGTCTGTTAGGCCATCCAGCAAACACAAGACACACAAGAAAACATTAGGATTCATTTTTTGCATTGTTTGTGCACACCAAAAGAATGTAATGCCAACAGTCGCTATCCTTTCAGCTCTGGTCTCTTCCAACTCCAAAGGAAACTATGTGGCTCTTTAACTGCGAAATGCTCCATTTCTTTTCACCAGCTAATTGTTAAATGTGTCTGCCTGCTGTTTGGTGCTCAGCTTTTTTTGCTGATAGTGACTAACAGTCTAGGGCAGTCGTTTCGGTATGAACAGTTGTAAATTTCTGTTTACTGGAAAGCAAGCATATTTGGCCTGAGCTCTGCAGCTGCTCCACTTTTGCTGCAACACCACTCCTTTCATGGAAGCAGCATGGGCAGCTGTTTCCCTTGAGCTAACAGGCATCAATAACCACTGTGTGATTAATTTCATAATTTATATTGCTGTTAACTTGTTAGGCTCCCAACTTGGAAAATACAATTTAGTTTGGTTGATTTATTTTACATTTATCAACATTTAACACACAGATTTATGTACCTGAGATAAAAAAAAAAACCTATTAATGTTTAAAGACTATTCGTCCATGGGTGGGCTGCTTACACTTAGATCTATTGTAATTCAAATACTCGTTTTTCTTCTTCTGACAGAGTGGGTAATACCCTGCAGACTAGAATGCTTATGTAGGTCACTTTATCTCTGAAATGTCTGTTCATCTCAGCAGTTTTGGTGGAGTGTCTTGCAAAGTAGTGCTCAGCGATAGAACACTAGGGGGAAATAAAATAGCTTACAAACAACTTGTAAAACTTTTGTGGTTTCCTATTGGCTAACACTGTGCATGCAGGAGTATAGAGCATCTCTTAGCTGATTTGCAGATATCATTCTAACGTCCTGAATGCAGGTCACTGGAAACAGTAATGCATCTGACTAGTAACCACCTACTGCGTTTGTAGAAAGTTAGTATCTCATACATTATAGAACAGCGCTTTATTGGGTCATTTTACAAAGCACGGTAATTAAATAAAGCCATTATTCAGCCATGGTGCACCTTGTTTGTACTGGGAAAGATAAATGACGTTGTGTGAGGCCCAGGTGCGCTCAAACGCCTCATTGATCCATTCATCAAACAAGTGGCTTTGGGCCTTGTTTAGATAACTTCCCACATTTTATTCAGCATGCATGAAACATTGAAATAGTTGCCTGCAGACACGTCCACACAGATAAATCTATTTGCGTAAAATGGAAAAAGGAGAAATGTACTTATCTCTCCTGACAGTACATCTTGAGAAAGCCTCTCATTACTGTTTATCTGATGATGTGCACTCATCTGTTTATGGGAACTTTCTGGGTGAAGTTACAGATGAATAATGTAAGTGGTTTTCTGTGAATGTTGTCACTGATCGTGGTCAAGTTGTGAGACATTAAGCAATCTTTGACCCTTTAAGTGGTTGTGCGAAGTCGTCTCTGCCGAATGTGAGTCCAGTAGTCATTTGAGGCACTGTGGGCGTATTCCGCATAGATGGGCTAGATTTGTAAATCATGGACAGAAAATCCATCTGAAAGTTTGTAAATAATGTTAATAATGTGATCTGTTCTTTTGTACAGCTTTATGCCTGCACACACAACATGAATACACTTATTATGAGTCATAATAATTGTTAGAAAAGATGTATTACTAAATCTGCATGGTCAGGTCTAATAGCAGGTGGGACTGGAATTCATGTAAAACTTTCTTTAATGTTTAGAAATGTGTACAATATACATCATTCATTGTTTGATGTATGTTTATTGGAAATACATTATTAGATTAAAAAAATGTTATTTCAGTTTCCCACAAACACTAATAGCTCTAATTAGTAGATCTAACCAATGTAATCTCTTGTTTAAATTGGTCAATATCAAGGATCAAGAATCTTGATTGTTATTATGTTTTCACATGAAAAAAAGATTGTGACTTCCAGCATTAAATGGAAATATATGTAAAAATATGTAATGTAATATGTAGATAAATATCTAAAGATTTAAAGTTGTGGGGGGGTGTTTGGGGGAAAATGCTTTTAACTCGATGTGGTTAAAGTCACCTCTGGACTATTGTTCATCTGCAGACTGATCGTGCAGTATAGATCCTCCAGTCTAATTTAGCTCGAGGTGGGATGTAGTGTTTCTCTGAAGCTGCAGTCCTGTCTGCTGGAGAGCAGTGGGCCCTGCCAGCTCCACTGCCGTGTCTGGAATGTTGTTATCCAGCCAGGTCTCGGAAACGAACGCCACACAGCTGTTGATCTTTGCAGAGACTATCTTCAGCTTCATCTCGTGCATTTTGTTCACGAGTAACCCAATCTCCAACAGTCCAGCCCCAAAGCACACAACTGCCAGTGCAGGTAACCGAAAGATCACCAAAAACACAAACAAAACAAAAAAAGAAAAGAAAAGCTGCAAGCATCAAGCCACTCAGCGTACACACACCACCATGGAAAAATGGCAGTATGTTGTTTTTTTAACAGGAGCCTGAAGGCATCATAGCAATGTTTATTGAGTTGATTTGCACCACATTTACTAAAAGAAGACCATCATAGTCTACACAGTGTCCCACCATGCTAGTGGCTTTGTGATTTTATGTTTGTTGTTATGATAGTAAAGATTGTTTGAAGTGGGGTTGTATGAGGTAGTTGTCCATAATAAGTGTGTTACCTCCAGTTGATGGCAGGTGGCACACTTCCAGTTCTGAGAAGCAGACTGTAGTACTGGCATGAAAGCTAAGCAATGTACTGCTGCGGACAGGATGTGCAACAGAAACATGTTACCTGAAAAAAAGGCCCACCAGAAATCACTTTAAGGGTCCACAATATTAAGAATACTTTCACACCAGTGCCTTACCATCAGAGAGCCCCGTCCCAAAATGTTGTTTTTATCTGCATACATTTCAAGCTATCAATAATTTATTGTCACACAACATTTTACATCATTGGTAATTGAACTAAAAAATAGAACACTTAAAAGAACAGAATATGAAATAAAATATAAAATTAAATAAAAAATAAATAATAGCACTAGAAAAATAAAAGAAATAAGGACATTAAGACTTAACACACTTAAACACATATCATACCATATTTTTATTGTCTTTATTCTGACCAGTCAAGCATCAGAAACGTGCAGCAACTAATGAATTAGGCAATGAAAACTGTAATGCCAGAGTGAGTCAGACAGTTAGTCAGTTCGATGAAGAGTCACCTTGTTTGGCAGCAATAACAAAGGCCGGTTATCATGATGATCACACCCTGGTTGTTGTGGATACGGATGTGTTTTTGTCGTTGGCTGCCTTAAAACAGCATCTGGAATTCTGGCAGCACGTGCGGGTCGTATTATCTGAAAATGCTCTGAAACCGATAAGCTTTTGGAACCATTTCTCACATACCATCTATGCTCATAAGGGGCTCTATAGTTTTAGGAATATGCACTGATGCGATATTAGTCAGTATGCCCAGTTCTGTACCAGCGGTTTCTTGA
The DNA here is from genome assembly GCA_037176925.1 of Amniataba percoides. NCBI lineage: Eukaryota > Metazoa > Chordata > Actinopteri > Centrarchiformes > Terapontidae > Amniataba > Amniataba percoides. The sequence continues at coordinate 19,598,617 of JBAJHX010000053.1, read as the reverse complement.
TCCTTGTTTGCATCAATGCAAGGCATGTCAGAAACTCCTGGCAGCAGCTCTCCCACCTAAAGCTCCTTTTTTTGGATCCGTGTTGCGTGGAAAAACACAGACATGCAGCGTTTCACTGGTGTCAGTCATGCAGGGAAGTCCCTCAGGCATAGATTCTCCAGTAACGTGAGTCAGATTCAGTCTGGCTCTCCTCCAGACGAGACATGATGACATTTGCTGACTGACCTGGTATGGGTGAAGCAACCAGCATTCATAAAGACAAGAGAGAGAGAGAGAGAGAGAGGGGACTCCTAAGACAGTATCGCTCGCCCGCTTTGAGAAGAGGGGCTGGTATGGGAGAAAATGTAAGCGGTCAGCTCACATCCAGGACTATGACTTTCATTCTCAACATCCTGCCAGTACACAGGTGAGTCCCACGTCAGCAAGATTCAACTATTTGTTCTGAGGAAGACTCCGGTGTTTATTGAGTTGTGAGATGAATCAGCAGTTGAGCTGTGAAGTTTTTGATATCAAGAGCCTCTTTAGATATCAGGAGGACTAACACGGAGGTCAGTGTTGGACTCTGGGGCGGTGGGGTGAGAGCTGAGCAGTGAGTGGATTTAAAAGTTGCTAACATATCAGACAGATTACTATGAGTTAGTATCAGATTTGATTAAATACAGGCCTTCCAATATCCCAGTCTGCTTAAAGCATCACATTTGAGAAATGTTTCCTGAGATAAAATGCACCATTTTAATTATTGCCCTCCATGAACTGAATTACACTTTTTGTTTTTAAGATTTTAAGTGTTATAGTCTGCTGTGTATGCTGTGTATACTTTCTTCCACTGAATGCTTTATTAATGGACCTTACAGAAGATAAGCCCAAGTGAAGTTCATCCTGGGTCATGTTAAATTATACCTGTAAAACTGAAGGATTTATGGATGACTGTTCGCTTGCTCAGGCCCTCCCCGCCTACTTACATGACACTATGGCATAGTCATAAAAAGAAGAAAGGTGTTAACGTTTATGTGGAAAAGATAAATCACCAGTGTGTGTGTCCGCATGCGCATGTGTGTGTGTTTATGCTTTTGAATGGGAGAAGCAGAAAGACTTGCTAAATATCTGATTTAAAAAAATGATACAGGAGGATCACATTGAGCTAACCTCGCTGTGTTGAACTCTGCAGATCAAACCAGGTTTTAAAGTCAGTCTGGGGGATAAGCAGTCGATGCTGGGAGAGCTCGAGGCTCTCGGCCTCTAGAGGATGGCTGCGTCGGTTCTTGCTACTGAAGCTGGTGACGGTGCTGCTGTTCCCACACAGTGCAAATCTCCCCCTGCTGGTGGGCTGCATGTTCAGCCTGCGGGCCCTGCCGCTCCTCTACTCCCCTCACATCTCCAGAAAGCCCTCCACTGTGTTCCTGGGCCAGCTGGCTTTATCAGACAGCCTCTTGCTCCTGCACTGGATGCTTCAGCTGGGATTGTCGCTGGCCTGGTGGATGGAGGAAACAGGCTGTGAGATTCAGTTGGGACTCATGAAGGAGGACAAATCAGTTTGCTGGAGGGAGGCTGCGAGGGTGTTCTGTCAGCAGCTGCTTGATGCTCACCACCTGGCCTCTCTGCTTCTGCTGGGGCTGCTGGGATTGGAGGCAACACTGGTGTCACGCTGGCCACAGCAGACTCGCAGATTCAGGACCTCTCGGTGGGCGCAGCTCAGCTGCAGCCTGGTCTGGACGCTTGTGCTGCTGGAATTGCTTTGCTCACTCCACTCAAAACTTTTGCCGAACTGCAAAGCTAATACATATTCCTCAACAATGCAAAAGTCTCTAAATTCCTCTCTGGGCCTGGTGCCTGTTTCCTCCCTTCTAGTTTTCTCTTCTTGCCTTAGGACGACATTATGGCTGCTGAACTTTTGGCTACATTATGGGATCCTCTGTAGCAACTCACAGAGGAGAAACAGCTTCTTTCATTAAAAGCTTTGGCTGCAGAGTAGCATGAATTTAACCCAAAACAATGATCCATTCCTTCCCATATTTATTTTATTCTATTTATATAATAAAGCAGTCTTTCTTATCTGTAGATGTTTACTAAAATTAGCTAACATTAGTCACCAAAAGCTACTGGTCATACCAGACGACACACGTCTGTAACAACACTGCCAAAGTATCAAAAAAATAAACGTGCCATTCATTTCTTTTTACCTAAACTTTTCATTAGTAACAGTAAGATTGTTTTACGCTGTGATATGATGAATGTTAGAGAGGACCCATACACACTTTGAAATGTGGCTGTCTGTAGGATTTTCAATCAAAGATTTCCTTAGTTTACTTTGGAGATGCTTGTGAAGTAAATTGTTCACACAGTTTAACAGCAACAGATAATGATCTGCTTCGCATTGTAAACATGTTCTCATGCTGCAGCCGCTCAAATCTCTAATCTGGCAGACAGCCCAGGAAAAGATGTGAAAATAAAATACAACTGAAGAACAAAAGTTTGCACTGTCAACACACAGCAGCCTCTTAAGTAGGATTTTATGTCAAGTGGCTTTATACAATACGAATTTAAAGGTTTGTTCTGTTTGTAATGTCACCTTTGTAGAGCATTTGATCAAACGTGTGTTTACATTTTGGCAGTGTTTCACTGAAGAAGTAAAACTGATGCAGAACTGGGGCAGTTCAGTAGCAAGATTATTTTTTCTTTTGAATGGAAACAGCTGCAGCTCAGCATCCTTAATATTCGCCATCCACCCGTTTATTGAGCTATTAAGAACAGAACAGAAGCGAACACACACAGAGTGGAAAAGCACTTTCTGTGTGTACGAGTCAAATGGTGGTCAACCTGACAGGCCACATAACTGAAACACGTGGTGTCAGACTCAAAGACATGCAGTAACCAGGAAAGATGCGGTTTTAGCTCAGATGTCAACCACTACGACAACATGAAAGATGAAAGATGCACATCCTGTGTGTAAACTGTTTGTGATGTTAGAGGGAATCAGTCACAGAGCTGCCTCACAGTCACTGCTGAGAAACATCTGCTTTGACACTGACGAGAGACCAAAGAAGAGAAATACTTAAATAGTTAATCATACATGCACACACACACACACAGACACACTCTCTGGTTTAACAAGGTTATGACATTTTAATGTCTGCAGACAATAATAATAGTAATAATACAAATATTAATAATAAAAGTACACACAAAATAGGAGAGTTTTGAATGAATCATTTAAGAAATATTTGATGGGTAAAAAGTTTTTTTCATCTGTTTGAAAGATATCTGATGTTTGGTTCCTGTTTCTAACAAGGCTTGTGAGGAAATCAAATGAAACCATCAGTATTGTGTAGTATCTCTACGTCCTCAGCGGTCAGGTGTGTCAGTAGTTGCCAGTTGGTGAGGAAAAAACAAAAACTGAAGAGAAGTTTCACACTGGCATCAATCCCAAGCTCAAGTGGGAGCAAGATCAGGGAGAACATTTACTTACTCAGCTTTTGCCTCGTGGAGTCAGCTGAGTGAATTTCTGGGATGCAAAGCCACACCGAGGCAGCCACTTTCCTTCTTGACTACTGAGCTAAAGCTAAAGGTTTTATTTAACTGGGAAACTAGATCGAAACTGTGTCGTTAGATCTACGTGCATAAATGCACATAAGCATCGCTGGATTACTGTAATAAATGCAATACTACCATGAAAGATTCATCACCTGACATGACCCAGTCTGCCTGACTCTCATTCCACAATGAAATACAGATTGTGCAACAATCTGACAACCCCCTGAGGCGGTTGTGACGTGAATGCAGTGGAAATGGGGAGGGGGGAGGGCTTATCAGTGTCATCTTTAAGTTTCAGGTGAGTAACAGTTTCATGTTGTGAGCAGTTCAGGGTTTTATTGCTGTAGTGTGAGCAGTGTCCAGCAGAGGGAAGCACAGAGCGACTGACTGATTCTGTCATCAGTAAGGAGCCTTTGGTAAAGTGCAAAAAACTGAAAAGGACGGAAGGACTCAGCTACTACACCAAACTAATTCGTATGGCTTCTCCAGTGCATGTGTGTATAAGTGTTTGTGTAGCTGCAACTTCAAGTGTTCCTGGAACTAATCAATTAAGGCTGAAGAGGGCCGAGCAACACCAGTGGCAGCTTCCTTCCCATGATGCTCTCTGTTTGGCACGGGTAAGCCTGCATCGTGTACTTTGGCACTGGGGCTGTCAGTCACGAGCAAACAATGTAGGAGGTCAGACTTTTAAAAATAACAACAGATCCTGTTTGTCCTCTTCAACGAGTCAGGGTTCATTCGGCTTTGAAGGACCAGAGCAGAGTGTGGTGATAATGAGTTATAAAAATAACAGGGGGGCTTCTCCTAATCACACATGTTGTACTTCATGAATGAAAAGCTGCCGTCCATCTTCAGGCCAATCATTAACATAATGTACAGAGTGTCCTCTTGCTTTGCATGAGGTTTTAGCACCCCCCTTTGGACAGTGAAACTGTGTCGATGTCAGTGTGCAGTGATGAAATGTAAGGTGTTACCCAAAAGATGATGGGTGAAGGATAACCAACTTCCTATTGTTACTTCCTGTAACTTTACATACTGCAGACTCTCTAAAATAGACCTTTTTTACAGCATATATTTTTGACTGGTCATAAAAGGAAAAGCACAGGTGTAAGTAGCAACATTAATGTCTAAGTGACCCAGCAAAGCACCGCAGTGTGAAAGTGAGCCAGCGTGCACAATAGCAGGAACTCAGTTCAGTGTATAGATATGTAGTCTTTTTATGCATTATAAACCTGTGCACTACACAAATATGTTAATAGATTATTTTGTTATTGTGGATCATCATGTTGGAAAATATGCAGTGACAGTAATAGTTAATTTTACTGGGCTGTTATTTCCTAATAATTTTCCGAATGTTACTTGGAAATAACTATTTAGTGTTAATTACAGAGGAAGTGGAGACACAGAGACCTTGGTATTTCTAAACACCATACATGCTGTACATATACATATGCTGTATCACACAACTAAAGAGGAGTAAAAATGGGCTAAATTCAATTATTCCCTCAAGTCATTCTAATTTCCCCCCAAGATTTCTCTATTCCTATCTTGATGGGTAAAAAGAAAGGTGTTTTCAATTCTCATCCTCCATTCAGAAACTACAAATTCTATTTTATAGAAAACAAAAATCTATCTATCTTGGCATAATTATACTGGCAACACTCAGATTTATATCACAACATCACTAGGATGGTGGGGTCCCATACAAGGTAGGTGTAGGTGTTTTTTTTTTAACCAAAGAAGAATTTGGTACTCCATTTCAGTTGCTAACATTAAAGACAAATCAAGTCAGACATCTTGGAGTAGCCATGGACTCAGAGCTGTAATTTAAAAATCCATATTTAAGACATTTGCTAAATCCACCCACTGCAGACTAAAGATCAAGAATTAAAAGCCTCATTTAAGTCTCAGCAGGTTTTAGAAAAATCTTGTCCTTGTCTTCATGTGTCAGCCTGTCTGACGATGTTTTCACAGGTCTCTCGAAGAAGACTCCTGTAGCTGATTCAGAGAGCTGCTGCCAAGAGAGACCAGGAGAGACCTGGCTTTTCTGAACTGACTTTAAAACACCGATGTTGGTTTATAAAAAGCTGAAAGGTTTAGGGCCAGAATACATAAACTGTCCAGACCCCTCAGGGTTTCTGGGACAGGTCTGCTTAATGTTTAGTTGAGTCAAAACGAAAAACATGCAGAAGCAGCATTCAGTTTTTATGCACCACATATCTGAACAAAATTAAGGTCAGCTCAAATTTTCAATCAAGATTTAAGACTTTTCTGTTTGCTAATACATTTTATTTAATTAAACTGGAAACTATTTATTCATGTCTTGCATTTAATTGTCACTTTATCATCCTGTTTTATTTTTTTTATTGTATTCCAACTTGATTTTATCATTTATTTTATTCCACCCTATTAAATCTTATTTAAATCTGACTTTTATTGTCTCGTGTTTCTTATCTTTACGCTGTTTAAGTCTTATGTAAGGGAGTTTGAAAGCGCTAAATAAATTGACTTGCTTTCCCAGGGAGACCATTTTAGGAGGTGAACTGATCTTTGACAGCAGACTTTTTACATTTTGTACTCTGAGGTACATCAGGTACATCAGCCCATTATGTCACGGAGACAAACAGCAGGCTCAGTCTGCACAGGCCGGGGTCAGTCTGGTCAGCCCGTCTGGCCTCATCTGTCAGTCTGGAGAACGATCGCTCACCCATGGCTGCTCATGCCGCACCTATCACTGCTGTGGGGTAAACAGCTGCCGCTCCGTCTCCGGCTGTAGCCACACAGGCCTCCCTCTCTGGCCTCGGTCACAAGCACGAGCATTGATCCGGGCTCTGCTCTGTGGACGAGCCCGTCTCTAATCAGGTCAGAGCTGAACGCCGGCTCTCGGGGGCAAAGGTCAGCGAGAGACGTACACACACACAGACTCGGGACACCCCACTGCAGTCATGTTAATATCAGTCCATAAAGCCTGTAAAGCTCAAGACTCCCGTGCTGTACCGCCTCGCTGCCTTTGTCCGGCTCTGTTGTCAGGGCAGAGGCATGTATGGCACGACGGGGCTGCCCCTAAACCCTCCTGGAGCCAATGAATGAGAGGATGGACGGAGGCGAGGGGAGGAGAGCAAAGGAAATACACTCATCATCGCATTAAAGGAGAGCAGGACAGAGGAGGGGTCCAAGAGGAGAGGAGATGGAGGGAGGCAGAGAGAGAGAGGGTAGAGGGAGAGTGGAGGGGTGTGGGGGGGGCTGCAGTAATGGGGTCTTTGTTCTGGATGGTGTGACTCACAAAGCCTTGGCCGGGGCAGAACAGCTTAGTTACCGTTACCAAACACAGAAAATAAGGAGGGAGCAGTGTGTGTGTGTGTGTGTGTGTGTGTGTGTGTGAACGTGTGGTAGACAAACTGGGGTGTATTTTTGCTACCCAGTCAAACCTGACATGTCTTCTGGTTCATCCAATCATGACATTTCAACACAGCTCCTGTTCCTTTACTTTTATTAGTTTCTTGGCCCCTGTTGGCTGATTTGACCGTCAGTACATCACAAACAACCAGCATCACGCTTTAGTTGTCCAATCACCTTGTCACACTTGCCACACTACCAGTGGGAGTTAAACATAAAACTAACTTCAACTGATTTGAACTTTGCAGTAAATCACCTCTGATTACACAAGAGTCTAAAGAGCAAAAACTCATCAGAAATTATTGAAGACCTTTTGTGAAAAAAAAAACATCTGTCACTCAAAGAACATTTATAAAAACTTATGAGTCACATGTTTTTGGGTTAACTTGAAGAACTGACCAAACATTGCTGTCATGACACTTTTCAAGTAATGCAGTTTAATGCCAATTTCTAAAATATTACAAAAACTAGATGTGTCACTTTTATATAAGGTATAACTGGGACATATGTCCTTTTGGTAGGATATTGCACAAACAAATAGAAGAATGCATTGTACACAGTCAGCAAACTACAAATGGCAATTACTTTGTGTTTAGTGTTAGTTAAAAAATGTCAGCATGCTAAACCAGGTCTAAACTAAAAAAGTGGAAAACATTATACCTGCGCTACATCTTGTCCCACTGTTGATCATAAAAGATTTTATAGCTGGTCAAAACGTACAAGAATCATCTGCAATTATTTACAAAATATATGTTACTCACAAGATACATGTGACGACTCGCCAGTCCTGTAAACACCACAGGATTGTTTACATGAGTAGAGCCGCTTCATAGATCTTATCTCAAAAACCATCATCCGGAAACTGAACCAAACCGCTCTCATGACAATTTTTTGAGGCAAATACTAACTATAGTTTTGAGTCACTATAGTCTTTTCGTGGGTTGTGCAATAAAATATCTGAATATTGTTTTTCACCCTCTACCCCACAGACATTTACCCCATAATGGTCTGCTGGGTCACTGCTGCCAAAAAAAATGGAAAGCTCTTCAAGAAGATCTGACAATGATAACTTGGCAGCTGATGAAGCAATACCACATTTCAGCTGACTAAACGGAGGAAAATATTAGACTGGAGTTATGAAACATCATTAAGGAAACATGTTTTTATCACAATGTGTGACTCATGCTTTACATGCTCTTCAACATCAACAATCAAGAGGTTAAAGACATCTGGCTGCGTGTGCATGTTGAATGTGTGTGTTGCATGTGTGTGTTGCATGTG
>JBAJHX010000053.1:19560250-19572553 GCA_037176925.1 Amniataba percoides | reverse complement strand
ATCTGTGTATACACTTTATGTGGGTTGATGCAAACAGTGAGGCACCTTGTGCTGAACACCTACTAATGTTTACAGCAGTAGGCGAATCACGCCTACAAGCTGGAAGTTCAGTTCCAGACATGACTGTGTGTTTCCATTAGTTAAAAGCTAAGCTAATAAGTTAAAATCAAATTTAACCAAAAGTTACCTATAAGTTTGATATAAAGGCTGCTTGTTCTGACAGAGTGGATTCACCACAGAAAACGGCTGTTCCTCATGTCTCAGTGAACAAAGGACAGGTTTTTCTGGGTCTGACCTGTTAACCACACATCGGGTCTGACTTCTAAACACGCGAGTTTCACTGGTGCCTCGCTCCGAGGCGTTTCACACCGGCTCACTGCAGGCTGCCATGCAGGTGGAGATCAGTGAGCATTACGTGGGAGACTATAGCATCAACCTCTCTGTGGGTTTGCATACTTACTGTAAATGGCACTGCAAAGTCTGCTGCCTAAAATAATGTGTTATTATCTGCACCACTGAAACAGATTGTAAAACTGAAGCAAGGGCTGGCAGGTGTGAGTGAATTTGCATATATGTGCGAGTGCTGCACAATGTACTATGTGTCTGATCGAGATAATGTTCTTTCTGTTTTCTATAGAAGCCAATAGAACCCTCCCCATTATGAGCTGGATAAGATATTGGGGATTTGGATTGAATGCCGTCTGAAACATCAGTGGTTTATCAGCGCTGGTCACACACTTCAACTTCACTAAAAGAAGCATGAACTCCTTCTCGCCATAACGGACAGCATGGATGCTCAAACACGACCATCGCCGGACGACAAGCAGCTTTCCTGAGTCAAGCTTCCTGTTGGTTTGCAAGGCAGCCTGTCCTAACAGTTGACAGTACACAGCGCTTGGCCTAAGATGAATCACAGCTGTAAAAGCAGTGCAGACCTCCGCACGTACCAGCATCATGTGTATGCAGTGGTGTACAGTGTGATCTTGGCACCGGGCCTGCTGGGTAATGTGCTGGCGATCTGGGTGTTCAGGGTTTATGTGAGAGAGACCAAGAAGGCAGTGGTGTTCATGATGAACCTGGCTGTGGCCGACCTGCTACAGGTAAAAATCTCTCCGTGTGTTTGTACTTCATGTTTGATTGTTTTTCTCGTTTCTCATTCATTTCATCTTACTTGTCTCATTTCCTCTTGAGATAAATTCTCATCTTTGGACAGTACTGCTACAGTGATGAGTATTTTTCATGAATCCATGATTTCTTTTACCATTTAACCACTAACACTTCACTTTGACTCCATCTTAAGTATTTTTAAGTAGTATATTGCCCATACTAGACTGTTATTTAACGCACTATAATGTAGTTCTATGCAGATATAAGGACTTTCTTAAGTGTGAATTGATGTATTTGTTCACTGTGAAGCACCTACACATCTACATTGTGTAATAATAAATAATTAATTAACATGAACAAACCTACACATTGTGTAATAAAACATCAATAAAATAATTAAACTGTGTCGACATCCGCAGAATAAATTCCTGCCATGAGATGTGGCCATCAGCACTTATTATGTTATAGTATTACATTTATTGATAAAATTATTGATTAAAATTAAGTCCAGCAACAGCTCAGACTGTTGTACCTTGCATTAATACACCACAAAAACAAAAGAGGTAGTCTAGTTACTCAAATCAAGTGGGCATCTACCACACGATTTGAATAAGACACATTAGAAACTACATGGACGGTACCGTAATGCTCTTCCTTTTCTGCTGTTTGTAGTTCTTTTGCAACCATCTTGACCTTCAATCCTCCCCTCAGGTGCTCTCTCTGCCTCTGCGGATCTACTACTACCTGAACAACACCTGGCCCTTCGGTCACCCTCTCTGCATGATGTGCTTCTACCTCAAGTATGTCAACATGTACGCCTCCATCTACTTCCTGGTGTGCGTCAGTGTGCGTCGCTGTGAGCTCATCATGCGACCGCTGAGATACAACTCATCCAAGCGAAAACGGGACTATATAATCTGTGCCCTCGGGTGGCTGTTGGTCTGTCTGGGCTGTCTGCCCTTCCCTCTGCTGAGGAACCTCAGCAGTGAACTAGATCCTTCTTCAAAAGACAGTTCCCACGCCTCGTCCAGCAGCGAGCCTGCTGTCTGCTTCTCAGAGCTGCCCATGAGGACTGTCAGCACCCCGGCAGCCTGGACCCTCCTGATCTTGGCCGAGCTGTTGGGCTTCATCATCCCCCTCGTCCTGGTGATAGGCTGCACATGTCTGACTGCCGGGAGCCTTCGGGCGTCAACGGCGGGGGCAGTTCCTGACCGCGGGGAGAAGCGGCGGGCGTTAAGGATGGTGCTCAGCTGCGCTGTGGTCTTCCTAGTGTGCTTTGCTCCTTACCATGTCACCATGCCCCTGGACTTCCTGGCTAAAGCCAACGCCTTGAGCTGCGCCCTCAGGGACATGATTCTGAGATGTCATCCCGTCACTCTCTGCTTGGCCAGCCTGAACTGCAGCCTGGACCCACTCATATACTATTTCACAACTGATGAATTCTGGAGGCGACTGAGCAAGCCAGAAATACCAGAGAGCATGACTTTCAGCAGGCGTCTGTCCTGTATAGCTGGAGGAGAGGACTTAGAGGACGATTAGACTATAATCAGACTGAGCTCTCTTGTTCATCTCGACCACTAAACCCTGACATAAAGTCCACGCATTCCTACAAACTATGGAAACATAATTTATGTGTGAAAATATGGAAGCATAATTCAAAATGTGATTTTTTTTACTTCTATTTATATTTCAATAAAAGGCGTCATATCTTTCTAAATGACCCTGAGGAAGGGCGAGCTGTTCCTGCTATGAAAGATGAACTTGTCATTAGTGTCAGCATCTCTAAAAAGCAGCAGAAAATGTAAAATATGTGTTAACTGCTGACTCAGCTACACTTTTCCTCTGGACACGACTTCGTGTTAAGGCAACGGCCTGTGCAGAATGATAAAAGAGATCTAAGGCTTTCACTCGCGTTGTAATCTCAAGCAAACAGTCACAACGGTCAGTAGGTAAAGAAATGCAACTTTATTCAACAACAAAGTGAAGTTCATTTCAGTAGCTGCACACAACATTGGTTTCTATCTAACCTTCTAGTATTGTTAAAAAGCGAGACAAAAACAGTTTCACAAGCACACTTCCTGTCTGATTGTCTTTCTGTGCGGGTATTGAGTGGGAAACCAAAGAAAATTACTTGTTATTTGGCAAAAGGCCTTTTTTTCCAGACTTTCAAGCTTTTCTTTAAAGGCCTTCAAAGTCTAGGACAAGTGTTTTATGCAGATTCAGTGAAGGAATTTCAACATATTGCTCCTGTGACAACATAAAATATATTTTTTTTTGCAAAATGTGCGCCCACTTACAGTAAGCTATTTCTTACTGCTACCTCGGTTAAGGTAATCTTAAATTATGGGACTACAAATCCACAAGTAAGAATTCAAAATGTCAAAACAAAAAGAATAACTCTTTTCAGAGTAAACTAATTTGGTGAAATTTACCTTTACCTTATTCATTATTCCAGCTCGCCGACTGCCCTTCAAGTTTACAGTCACAAATGAGGTTTTCTACACAAACACAAACACTGGTGATATAGGATGCTGGACCGTTCACCGTCAGCTATCGATTACATGAAGTCGTCACATAGCGGGACAGCAGAGGCCCCTGGGAGCAGCAGGGCATTCTGGGAAATATCATACAGAAACTAGTGACCAAGAGGCTTTGAGGTTTGAGCTTCTCTGGTACTATCCATTTGAGGAAAAAAAAACAAAACAAACACTGCTCCTGAATTGTACCATACATTTTCTAGGGTGACTTGTGCTGTATCACACTATAACATAGAATAGCTCTTGTCGAGGCTGCTCTAGTGGGAACAGTAGGCTGACACATACAGACAGGTCTGGGGCCTCATTTATAAAACTGTGCATAGGACTCACGTGAAGGGACAGCGTACGTACGAAACACAGAACATGCGTACGCACAAAAATATTCTGATTTATAACGCTGTGCACACGCACATCCTACGCTGGTTTCCCTTTATAAATCACAACCAACTCGAAATGCAACGCACCTTTTGCGGGATTCATGTCACGCCCATAATTGCCTACAAATAGTCAATAAAATGCCTCTAAATGATAAAATAAGTAGATTTACGTAGTGTGAAACAGAAGATCTTATTTGGAAGATCAACATCAGAAAAATAACTTTGCTGATGAACACAAAGAAATGCACAAAAGGCCTCCGAGTGGAGTGCTGCTGCCTCGGAAGACTGGCTAAAAAAAAGAAGTCCCACATCAAAGTGCATGGGCGGGGGTCAGAGGATACCGGAGCTCATCCCCCTTTATAAAAATCTGGCAGGGATTACTGGAGAATCCCTCTTAAAATACAGTGGGACAGAGACGGAGGGGACACAGACGTGCAAGATGCAAAAATGACTCTGGTAGCTTATGTGATTTGTATCCCCTTGTTTAAAATTATTATATCAAATGCATTCAAGTTCTTTACACGTTAGACACGTTACACATGTTAAAAAAATGGGGTCTTCAGTGTTCTGTGGGGTTTTTGGAGCATCCTCACTGATGCAAGGAGACAGTCGACTCCATCAACAAACTCATCGCAGAATTTAAGGACAATTAAAAATGTGTAGCATGACATGAGCTGTACTATGAAACAAAAGCTCTTTTTTTTTTCACTTTTTTTAAGTGACACATCACATCCAGACGCTGTGCAGCGTTTAGCTCAGACAGGACAGAGCCCGAACTGAAGCATCAAAAACAGCATCATTGTAATCGGTGCCACTGTTCTCCTGATTTATCAGAATAAAATTCAGAACATGCATTCTGATTTTTAGAAATGATTTTTTTCAGTTTAAAAATGGCTTTTAACATTTAATAAATGAACTCTTCATATACGATACATGAAAGGTAATATTTCAATTTCCTCTACATAACAGGAGCAGTTTCACATCGTTCCTGTGTTTCATCCTTGTGCTGACGGAGTCGCAGTTTCTCATTTCCTCACATTATGTGCGCACGCATGGTTCAGCTTGCGAGGAGGACCGTACATTCTCTGCCAGATTTGTTTTTGATAAATCACAAAGTTTGCGTAGAAACTTTTGTGCGTACGCAACGTTTATAAATGAGGCCCGTGATATGAATGACTTCTCAGTATCACGAGGATATTCAGTAGAGGGACTAACAACTCTCGTCTGGAGGTGGTTGGATGTTGTAACACGGTAACAACGATAAGTCTGCAGGAAGCTACAGCAACAGAACAAAATCCAACAGAACAAATGAAACTTAGTATATCCTTAGTAAGCAGGCTGGTGCTGGTTTTTCAGTACAAGACTAACTAGAGAATATTTGAGCAAGAGAGCTATGACTTATACAGGTTCAGGGGAATACAGCAGAGGGAGGGGGGGGCTAGGCTATATAACGCTGTAACTTAAATTCACTGATCACTGGGGTTAAAGCAGGGTAGGCAAAAACTGGAGTTAGTTCTATACAAAAGTAACTTTCCGCTAAAAGTTGTTCCCTCCTTTCTCCTACTCCCACTTACTCTCTCACTCTGCCTCGCTCTCTCTTTCGCTCTCTATCTCTCTCTTGCTTTCTGACCTATGCTCACGCTTTCCCCCATCAAGCCTTGCAGATCCTGGTCTCAGTCACAAACTTGTTCTCAAAGTGGTGGATGGTGAAACATTCATCTGCGGAGCGCTTCTGGATGCCTCCGCCTGGCAGAAACAAAGGCACACACAAACGTTAGTCTGAGACATGGATGTACATGGATGTCAAATGTGAGATTAAAAAAAGGCAATGTCAGAATATTCTGTTATTCCCTGCTGGCCTTGTAGTCAGATCATTTGGTTGAGTTATTTTTAGTCATTTAGAGCTTCCTGGAGTTTATAATTCAACAGTGAGGATAATTCAAGTTTCAGTTTGTCTTTAAAAAACAGAGCATTTTGTTAAAGTGCATTAATTACTGTAAAATGCATGCTGGCGCTTTTAAAATGTCAGTGAAGCTCAGCAAACTTGATAAAATGTCAGCTGTAGCCGTGCAGCTCTTGCAGACCTGGCAGGCTGGAGCGGCGTTGCATTCTGTACGTCTCCTTTCCATCACACAGCCGGCGGATGTAGAAGCCCAGCGGCTTGATGTCGTCGATGCGCTCCGTCACCACCAGGTCCTCGTGCACCAGGTAGCTGCGGTAAGAGCCGGACTGGGACAAAAAGAAGGGCTCGTGAAGGGAAACATGACGCATCTTTAAACCACTTTCAGGCTCCCTGAAGCCAGAAATCGGCTCAGCGAACACGACTGCAGCCAAGTGCGAAAAACAAAGAGTGGGAAGGACTTTGTCTAATTAATGAATCATCTCCAAACTTCAGCATTTTGTAGAACACTTTCACAGTGGATAATGATAATTTGCTGTTTGCACCACCACCCACCAAGTGCCAAATGCTGCACAACCTGTCGTGCTGCAGATCTCAGTGAGGCCAACTAAACTCTCAGTGACTCTTCTCATACTTTCCGAAGATGCCCCACATGCTAACAATCGAAATAAACTTAAGACAAGAACCTGAAACAAAGAAATTAAGGTGTATAATCAAAACGTTGATTTGTGGCACCTCAACTCTTGGAAAGCAAGGTTTAACAAGAACAACAAATACTTGGTTTGTGAGTAAAAACTAAAGGACATTCCCACCAGCCTCGGCTCTACTTTGGGGTTGCAAACTAGAAAAATGTAAGTATACATTCATTTCGGAGAGTTTTTAAATCTCATATCTAAAGATGGTGAAAGAGAAATCTGTGAATATAAAATTCTGGGGGAGATTAGTCAGTGTGATTCATAGAGAGTTACTAATACCCCAGACTGTCTGGGAGAGGGGAAGGTGAAGTGTGCTGGAAATTTTTACTTCACAAATTACAGACAAGTCCGATTTGCTCGGGATTAATTTGCAGACAATCTCCGGAATGATTATAAATCCCAGGATTTCGCCAGGTAATATTTAGTCTTTAATATTAGGGCTTATAAATGAGCTCGGGTGAGCGCTCTGTCATCCCGGCTGAGTCTCTTCATTTGGCAGCTGTGATTCAGCGGGCACGACCTGGCCACCACTCACCATCAGCTGAGAGAAGAGATCGATGAGATCCTGAGGGGGGAGCACCACCGAGGTGTTCAGAGGAATCACAAAGCAGGTCCTCAGGGTCAGGTCCAGATAAGCCGTCAGCTTCTACTCACACACACACACACACACACACACACACACACACACACACACACAGAGAGTAATCAGGGAAGAATTTAAACCACATTAACAAGAGTGCTTTATGTGGGGCGTTCAGTGTGTGTGTGTGTGTGTGTGTGTTACCCGGTTGAAGTCGTGGAGGATGTAAGCAGGGTCTCCGGGTCTGAAGCGGGGAGGTGGGACGCTGATGACGGCCATGCTGTCAGAGATCTCCACCTCCTCCTCCACCCGTGGCAGGTAGTAGGGCTGGCTCTCTCCTCCGGCTCGGGGTGGCACGTCGTTGAACTGCATTGCTCCGTGATACAGCCTCTGCAGGAGGTGAAAGCAAAATGAATCACTTTGATGCAGAAACCTTGCAGTCGGAGCCGGAGCACTTCTGTGTGGAGTTTGCATGTTCTCCTTTAGCATGTGGGGGTTTTCCTGTCTATCCAAAGACATGCAGATTTATTGGTGAGGCTATATTTGCTTGTGGATAACGGATGGATGGTTTCTCAGTGTTGGCTTAGGAAGCTGACTCCCCCAGGGGGAGACAAACATGCCTGGATCACTGTGGGTACAGTTCGGGTTTTTGACTGCTGAAGCACAAAAGGTCAGAAAAGAAGTGCAGATGAAGCTTAAAGCAACATTAAATGACCACTAGAGGGCAGAAAATACACTCAATACTCCACAGAATATATTTTTTGTGATAACTGTAGTTTTGCTACCATTCATTTTTTTCAAGGTATGTTAGGTATAACTTGTTTTCTGACAGAATAAAGATGAACTCTTTTGGATGTTCAGAAAAGCCTGCCTGTGATTTAATGTAGGGATCTTTCAAATACATTACACAAATGAAAAAAGACATGTATCGTTCCAGCTCATTCACTTTCTCTGTTAATCACTTTGGTCTATAATAAGGGTGTTTCTTGTATTCTAATATCAAATTCAAGGCATTAATGTGATATAAAGGAAATTATCAAAAGTGTTTCCTCAGCGTAACTCAACATCAGAATAAAAAATATCATATGATGCAAATATGGTCTATGAAGGCAACAAGATGTTTTTTTTTTATTTATATAGTAAAAGGATGATTCTGCTACACAAAGCTGGATTTCATTTGAACTAATGGATGCTCATGTACTGTATTAATAGTTTAACAGGACATTTTTAACTTTGCTTTATTTGCACAAAAGCTGAACCCCTGTGGGCACACGAAACTGAATGCAAGACTTTCCCCTGATAGCACAGCAAAAGTCAGAACTGTGAGGTCTGCACTTTCTCTGAAGATGGAAGTGAGCAAGAGTCAGCAGTCTAGTTTCCCACTGAGCCAAGACTGTCCCATCAGCAGTCAGAAGCAGCCTTAATAATTCTTTCCAAACTCAAGTAACACTTCCTCCTCTCCCCATGCAGAATAACAAAGAATTAAAGGACAATATCTGCTACAGTTTGACTTGAGCCATGGAAAAAAAAAACCCAAGAAACTACTCTCCTACCATAATAATTCTCATCTATTATCATCATCATTATGGTAAATGCAATTAATCAAATGTCCTCAGAAATGATCTGTTAACTGAATTAAATTATCTCAACATCTTCACTAAAACATTATCTATGTGTTATTTATGTGTGTGTTAAACTGTGCTACATTTACATTCATCCAGCCAAAAGGATCAGCAGAGGCAGTATTTCGTAACACTGCAAGATAGGACGCTTTTTTTTGTTGACATTTTCCTCATTAGACAGTGACAGTGTAGATACAAATTAGAAACAACAAAGTTCCCACAGCTAGAATCAAACCCTGCACATCTCGCTGAGCGTGTAGTCTATGATCCTGGAGAGCGCATGTTGGTATCTGAACTCAAAAGCCAAACACACAGACCCTTTTTTTCCCGTGCTCCTTCAGACTCGTATGAGCATGGCGTCGGTGTCGGCCTGTGCACAAGCACCAGTTGTGACAAAGGGGCCGGTGGTTCAGTCCGAGCCTCTCTGCTTGTTTCCAGAGCTGATGTGTTGGATTAAAATGGCAGACTACGCCTTTAACCAGCATGCCACACTGTTTTTTTACTGACATGCTGCAATTACTTTACTGAAAGAAAAAAAACAGCAACACTGTCCACACTAATGTATCCTGATGCTGATTAAAATGCAGATGAAGGTAGAAAACTGAAGGTGATGCGCAGCCTGAACAGATGACCTCTGACTGTGATACTGATACAGAGCCCATCACATCCTCTGTGGCACATCTTTGAGTTTACACAGCAAGATATTCAATCAACAGTAAGACATGTATAAAAAAAATCATATTAAACTCAAATAACACTAATACCACAGGTAATAACGACACACACACTTGTTTTTGTTTTACCTTCGGGGTGAAGTATCGATAGAGGCATGCTCCCCCCACGATGAGGCCGCTGAGGATGAAGGCGATGCCCAGCAGGGTGAGCAGACAGCGACCTGTGGAGCCCTCGTTGCCCACTGGAGCAGAGGCCAGCTCAGGATCCTACACACACACACACACACACACGTAGGCAGCGCTGTCAGGATACATACAGTAAACCACAACACTCTCATGCCCTGAGCATCCATCGCATCCTCAGCGGTGTGTGATCGGCCCCTGCAGAACAGCTGTTCAGAAGATGGGGCCGCTTCAGGTGCGGCGCGGGCCTCCGTGCGCGGAGAGACCAGCGCCGTGAGCCTCCCCACATCACACACCACATGCACCAAGCAAATGCACAGCAGACACATGCAATATTTCCACCACCACCACCACCACCACCTCCACCCTGGCTGGAAGCCTGCGGGCCGGTGCAGGCCTGCACACACACATACACACATACACACACCGGGCTCACCTTCACAGCGGCCGGCGCATCTTTGTCCAGCGCCTTCTGCGCCAGCGCCGCGTTAAAGGCGATCTTCACCATGCTGCAGAGGACACGAGACACAGGCGTGCGCGCGCGTATGTGTGTGTGTGTGTGTGTGTGCGGGCTGCAGAGGGAGGACGCTCGGTGCAGGACTCTGAGGCTCCGCTCACTGTCGGCTCTGTTTTGCGCTGTGACGCACTTTGCAACCTCGGCTTTATCTAGCGCTTCCGGTGGCTGCAAGGGGGGGGGGGGATTAAGATGGCATCCGGAGCGGAAGCGAATGGAAATGCTTCCCCCTCAAGCTATATCGCATTTTTTAAGGCAGCTGGGTGAATTTAGTCGACTCTCAGTTAGTCGGTGACTGCTGTTACTGCCTGTTTTTATTGCCTCTACCGGGACAGAGGGACGGATCGTGTCTGCGGATTTGGCGCCATCTAGTGGCAGCAGGTGGAAGCTACCCGCGTTTTTCTCTCAACAGGAAAAATCAGCTTCAGTTCATTAAACTGAGCCTAACATCTCAAGACTTGACTATTTACACTGTCAGTTTGACGGGCCTCTCTTTACATGCTACTTTAAGTGCAGTACATGACAGAAAAATGACTCAACTGTGCGCTGGCTGCACTGTAATGCCACAAAAAAAAATGATGTTTGGAGCGTATAAAGTCGCCTATTCATTTTCACAAGTGCTCCACTCTGTAAATATATTCCCTCCTACAGGCTGGGCGCTACCTGCCAGCGTGTGTCTGCCCACTCACGCTGACACACACACACACACACACACACACACACACACACAGTGCACAGCCTTCACTGTGGAAACACAGTGCTGTGCCAAGGCCATACTGTACTGTCTGACACATATCCTCAGTCCTCTGGTCTGTGGTGGTCTAATGCTTCCTCCGCTCTCGCTCTCCTGACTCAGTTGAGGTTGAACGTATGAGTAAATAAACACTTACTGCTGCACCGGCGCTCTAATTCCACGCAGCTCCGTGGCATCCCTCCAGCCCTCTGTGCTGCAACTCCACCACATGCATCTCCCGGCCTCGCAAACACACGCACATGAGCGTGCACACACACTCTGCCAGGCTATGATATTTCCTCTGTTAAACAGACAGATTGGACCGGTAATCACCACTGAAAGGTACATAAACAGAGCAGCTGATTTCTGTACCTAACTCCCCCTTCATGCACCCCCCCCCCTCAACAGACTCTCCCTGAAAATCCTAAGTGGTCCTGAAGGTTTGTTTATGGGCTCGTCTTACGCTGTGTTTGATCTGAGAGCTTGCCCACACATGCGTGCATGGACACACACACATAGAGAGAGAGAGCAAGCATTAGCAGTAATAGCTGAGATGATAAACAAAAGACTTAGATTTAATCCTGAGGGCTTCTCAGCATCACACACAACATAGGAAGAGAGAAAAAAGAGCAGATGAGGCTACCACACTCTTGTTTCAGAGGGAAACAAGGGATGATTGGGGGGTTGGAGGCAGGTGGGGGTGAAATGGAGTGATTCTGGGGGAGCGTAAAGTGATGACTGGGAAAAACTCAGAGGGGCAGTTACGGGGAGAGGCAGAGCAATCTACAGTGTCTGATGCTTGAGTGAGTTTTCCGAGGAGCTGATTAACGGCAGATTAAACTCGCCGTCCATCCAGTTTACATCTCAAACTCTCTCACTCTCTCTCATTTCTCTGCCTCTCGGGCTGAAAAGGGTAAAACATACACAAGTGGACACCCATGTTTGTGCAGCGCAGGCACACAGAGGCAGCGGGCGTCATGATGGTGGATGGCAGGCGTGCATGATGGAGTTTGAATGCCAGTGTTTCCCTGTGGTCTGCAGCAAACGTCCAATAAAAGCAATAAAAAAAAAAAAACATACACACTCTGCACACATGCGCATGTGTACACAAACACACACTCCTCATCTGCAGTGTCAGCAAACTGTGAGAGTCTGCAGGGGCCTCTCAAAGTGTGTGAAAAAGAAGCTCTCACGCATGACATCATCCACACCCAAGCCAACAAATATGAATACACACACACACACACACCTCATATATTTGTCATCAATTCCAATACCAGACATGTGAAGCCGCAAGTGACAAATGACTTCGTCCCTTTAACTAGCTCCCAAGCATACACACACACGTATATCTATGTGTGTGTGTGTGTGTGTGTTTATA
>JBAJHX010000053.1:19513417-19550685 GCA_037176925.1 Amniataba percoides | reverse complement strand
TAATTAGAATTTTTAACCTGCAGCAGTGCATTAAATCAAGTCGTGGTAACAAGTCTACTGAGTTGCTTTTTTCAGTGTAGAGGGGAAAAAATATATAATACATATTTCATAAACAGCCAGATGTTCCTTTAACCAGCTTCAGTCTAAGTTACCTTCATGATTAATGTGCTGCAGTTTGTGTGGCAGAGGTTTCGATTGCAGACCAATTATTCACCACTGAGAATAAATGAGGCCGTGGATGCGCACATCAACAGCACGCGAGCGGGCCTGAAGGCGCAAAACGATCGCGAGGACCTTAATTGCGGAAGGTCATCAAACTTCCGCATTAATAGAAACCTGAGGCCCGCGTGCCAAATTGGATTTTGAGTCCTCGCGTTTCCGCCGAGCGCGCGCGTATTGTGCCTAATAAGGGGAAACACGTGTGCCAAACATCCCCCGAGTGGCACAGACGCAGATTTGCGCCGGATTAAGAATCAGAAAACAACTGGGAGCAGCTTCCTGTTGGTCCTCAGCGCAGCCGCGCGACACTTGCCCGCGCGCCCGTCAGCGCTCGGCTGACATCCCATAATCCCATGACGAAGATTTATGAGCTGACTGCCGAAGACAGCATGGAAAAATAATCTCCCAGAGTCGAGTGGAAGGAAACGACACAGGCTATTTTCTGCGGGCCTCCTGTGTGTCGGCGGCCCGCGCGCAAAGACGTGTTGGTGCCGAGTCTGGAGCGCACTATTTTGTTGGGGAGAAACGACAAGTTGGGATTGAATAAACATAAATCCAGGCCGCAGTCCTGAAGCAGGTTATGATGACAGAGAGCATGTGATTCCGGTTGGTCATAGTTCTCCATTTCCCGGCTGTTGTCAGAGATTTCCATCACCAAGCAAACCAACCGTGCCGTAAACACAGCCCTCATTTGTTTTCTCCTCACAGCAATTATATCATGTGATTAAAAAACATTTTAAATAGAGCCTTCGCTGACTTTTATTTGTGTAAAGCGGATCTATTTCATGTCGAGCAGTAATGTAATAATCCCGAGCTGTCATTACGGCCCAGTTTTCCCCTGTGCGCCGAACTCCATCTGATCTCCGCACTTATGAGAACCAGACTGGCGCACACCCTCACCGGGCACCGCAAAGAAAGAGAAGAAAAAAAAAAGAAATCCCACTTCTGTACCGGAGGGACGGGAGACAAGAGAGCGAAGGAAAGCCTTCAAATTAATATAGGAAATGTTAGCTGCAACAGAAATGCAGTGACTTTCGTGGAGATATTTCACCTTCCAGATGGTCTGAATTAAAAGACTTAAATATTTGTGCCTAGGCTCCCCTTCCAGTGCTCTAAAATGTTCATTCTATTTATCTATCGGATGTCTAAATGGGGGGGAAGCAACGTGGAAAACACGCGGGTCAATCACAAAGCTTGCTTGTGCTAAAAAGAAATGGAAGAGCGTGCTTCAGAAATTTCAAATAAATCACACTGGAGAGTTAAATCCAGCCTCAGTTAAAATGCTTCATAAGTTAGTTTATGTTTTTATGTTTATTTGTTCTTTTATTTATTAAAAAAAACAAGTGAGCTTGCATTATTTGTTAAACAAACCTAAAGAAAAAGTGCAGCTTTTCCAGTTGAGTCTAATCGGTGTCTTCAGTGGCACCGCGCGTAAAGAAGCAGCTGCTGGTTGTCTTGATGCTCAGAGGCCACTGAGACCGACACAACACTGCAAAAAAATATCTCTTATTTACTGAGCCTCATTAGTCAGTTTTAATCAAGTAGTGGAAACATGGTAATTGTGCATTATCCAACGTTTTTTCCTCGCAAATAAACGTACTTTCATTGAATTAAATTACACCTGTTGATACAAAAAAATCATTCTGTGTCATTTAGCATCTTTCCAAAGTAATGTGCATGCATTAGAGAAAAGAGAAAAGAATTAGAGAAAAGTTTTGCTTTTGCAACAGATATTTCTAGTCTGTCTCAGGAAGGTAGGATTTAAGGACTGGATAAGTGGTGGCGTGGATATTTTTTGCAGCGCGGGCCCATGTGGAGGAATGCGCGCTGCGCTCTGCCCTCCCTCTCCGTGTGACGCGCGGAGGGGAAGCAGAGGAACAAGCCCTCTGTGAGGCAGAGAGGAAAGGGGAGACACAGAAACGAGTGAAGTGGGGCGGGGGGGGAGAGAGGGAAATATTGTAGCGTGGAAGAGAGGCGTGCCAACAATCAAGGATTTTGGATGAGGCTGCGCGTGTTGGAGAACACATGGGGACGCGCCGGATCAATTACGCAGCGTCACGGAGCCGCCGCGAGAGAAGAGGGGCTCCCTGAGGTGCTGCCGCCGCCTGCTCCGAGCCGCCCTGTCCTGAATGAGCCGGGATACTGAACCCTGTGCGGGACGAAATAGGGGTTCAGACGGATACGCGACTCGCAGAGGAGACGGGATCTGCGGCCAGGATGCAGGGTCTGAGTTCCCGGGCTCACGCCTTCTCCGTGGAGGCGCTGGTCGGGAAACCCTGCAAGAGGATGAAAGTGTCGGAGGGACACGAGTCGAGCTCAGCTGGAGACACCGGCAGCGAGACGAGCATCTTCACCGGTGAGGCAGGCGGAGAGCTGGACACCGTGAACGCCTCTTTACGATGATATGCGCGCATTTTACGCACAAGATGGAGAAACAAAACTCACGACACAATTAGTCACTTAACTTTATGAGACGTATATTCCACTTATGTATTACATTCACAATTTAACACTTTATATTTTATTAGCTAAATATCAAAATGATCAAATTAAATTCATTTATAGGAATAAAAGTTTTATCAATATTTTTAACAGTGCTGGAAACTTTCTCAGTGTTTTTTTTATTTATGTAAGATTTTACATAGCTAATATCTACAGCTAATTTCAATTTTTAAAAAGTCTGTTGCAACTTGTAAATGACTTTGAAAGACCAAATATTTTACATGTAGATCTGTTACAAGCTTCTTTTTGCCCCTTCACAGGCCCGAAAGAACTTCCAGTCAGCCAGATGAAGAAAGCAGGTTCAGCACCGAAGAGCGCAGAGGACTCCTCTCACTGTGAGCCGGACCCGGACAGACAGACCGTCAGACCTCGGGCCGAGGAGGCCGAGCCCGGCGGAGAGGAGGACAAGCCGAGGGAGAGCGACTGCCGCCCGGACAGAGAGGTCCGCGTGGAGCTGCAGGGCTCCGAGCTGTGGAAGAGGTTCTACGAGATCGGCACCGAGATGATCATCACCAAAGCTGGAAGGTACAAAAGCAGGGGCCGATTTTACAACGAGCTGCAGCACTTACATAGAGAGGATGTTACTCTGCTACAGACTCAGGCCTTCAGATGCCCTTTACCGACTTTAAGCATCGTTTCCAGAAGTTTCAAACTCAAACTTATCTGGCTTTCACCCCCAGGAGCCAGAGGAACTATTTGACAGACAATCACTGGGTCTTTTCATACCAACATATTATATTTGATCTGTACGTGCTTAATCATTTTAAACTGTAAAGTGAGTCTACTGAATTTAAGAAGATTTAAGATGTTTTAGTGTTTAAAAATGATTCAACTGTCAGTAAGTTGAACAGAAACTTTACAACTCTGAGATCAGGCCCCAAAAAGTGCAGCTCGGGCCTCGCTGCTCAAACACGGGCGACCAAAAAAAAAAAAAAACATTTTTCAAAAGGTGCCTTTGGTTTTAAATCCGTTACGATTACACCTATTTTTCGTGTCCGAGTGTCGTCGTTAAACTGGAGTGGCCTCTATCAGCGGAGGGACATTTACATGAACCGTTCCGCGGTCACAGGTGCGCCTTTATCAGGTGTAAAGCGGACCAGCAGAGTAACTTTAAAAAGAGACGAGTTCAGTTCAGGAGATAATCGGTTAATAAATTATAGGCTTATTTACTTTGGACTAACGTGCAGAGATATACCTGCAAATTCATGGTCTGTAGGGTTTTTTTATTGTTTAGCTGATAATTATGAATTAAAAAAGAAATGGTGCACATTATGAGTCCTGTGAGGCAGATCTATAGGATTTACCGGATTATTGCATTTTGTTAAACAAGAAAAGGCCAGAATTTAAAAGAGGGACTATTTTATTTATTTTATTTGATCAGAAACGATCAGTAATGACATAAATTAAATAAAGTTTTACCTTTCAGAAATCCATTTGTGATCTGATGGACAGTCAAGTGCGTCTTCTTCTGTTTTTTTCTTTTTTTCTTTCTCTCCTGAAATGAGTTATTGGGACATAACTACTTGCTGAAATCTAAGTTCCGTTTATTCAATTACACAGAACACATGCTGTAAATCTCGGCAGTGAAGATGCCCTCGTGGCCCCTCGAGGCCCCTGAACTTCTCCTCTGAACTTGGCCGCTGCCTGCAGGAAAGCTTCTGCCTCGAGTTGTTGTGTCTGAGCTTTCTCGTTTTGTGGTTTAACGATGTGAAATCCATCCCTGCAAACACACGCTTTGCCATTTTTTTACGGAGTTTTGAATCATTTGAGCTGAAAGAGGATTTAAAAAAACAAAACAAAACACGTGTCTTTTTCAATCTTTTAATTTATTGTCTCTCCTCTCCTTAGGAGGATGTTTCCCTCTGTGCGCGTAAAAGTGCGCAATCTGGACCCGTGCCAGCAGTATTACGTCGCAATGGACGTCATGCCCGTGGACTCAAAACGCTACAGGTATGTGTGTGTGTGTGTGTGTGTGTGTGTGTGTGTGTAAAATCAGTCAGCCTCCTCATCTATCTCTTCGCTTACTTCCCTCCACGCTCTCCCGCAGGTATGTGTATCACAGCTCGCAGTGGATGGTGGCCGGAAACACGGACCACTCCTGCATCTCTCCCAGGCTCTACGTGCACCCGGACTCTCCGTGCGCAGGAGAGACGTGGATGCGTCAGGTCATCAGCTTCGACCGCGTCAAGCTCACCAACAACGAGATGGACGATAAGGGACATGTAGGTAACCCACCTGAGCGCGCGCTGCTGCCTCTGTCTCCCTGGTAACAAGCGCATCAGGCCTGCAGGGGAGACGGTGTCAGTCGAAAGAGGAGGGAGGTGAAGGTTTCTCACTCTGGTCTTGTGTGCATGTTAAAGTCTTGATTGTTTGTCAGTGTGACTGCAGCTGAAGGTTTGAGGTGTGTGACTGTAAAGGAGCCCTCAGAGGCTCCTCAGGAGGGAAAGCCTTTTAGAGATTGAGGAAGTGGAAATCCTTCTCAGCTTCAGAACTTCCTGTGTAGGTTCAGCCATGTGCAGATGTGACAGATGTGCTGACCGGGGAGGCTGCAGGAGGCTTTTCTCTTGATCCTGGTGTTCAAAAAACCACCTTGGGATTTGTGTGTTTCATGATCTTGGTACACGATGGAGAAATGTAGACAATGTGTTTGCATTACAGCTGAAAGTTGGTTCTTTAGAGCAGCTTCCTCCTCCCTGATGTTGTTGAGGTCAGTTTACCACTTTAGACATCTTCTGTAGAACTTGGTTATTTCACTTATTTTGAAACAGATGTGTGAAGTGTTCATAGTCAGCTTTTCTGACACTGATAGATATTGCTGTTACATTATATTAAATGTTTCAGTTGAGCTGCTATGATTATGTTCGAGGAGAAAAAAAAACTAATTTCTATTGTGAAACTGGATATATATATTTATGTACATATATATTTAATATTAAAACAGACATGAAGGGAAACTCCATCAAACTCCAACACTTTAATGTACTATTTTATTTTGCCTGCTTATTTAAAAAATACTTAACAAAATATGCAAAATGAGCATATTTTTTAAAAAATACTGCACGATAAAATTAGGGGAAATCACTTTTACTTGCTTGAACTTCTTCTAGTTGTACCAAGCCTCTGCAAGCAAACATGCCTGTACTTGAAATGTCATTGTTTAATTTTTAATACCAAATTAAAATAAATTTTGATCAAATTGTTAGTTAGTTAATAATTGTATGATACAAAAATTGAATAATAATTTATGTTTTGTGAGTTTTATTTGTTAAATAGCACATATTAACTAAGTCAAAATTGGCTTTAATGCATGTAATGGCCGGTCAAACTGTGAACTACTAGTTACTATTATTCAGTTCATGTTCAATGTATTGTGTTTTCATATATTATGATGTATACGGTGACATTATTGTAAATTATATTTTATTCTGTCAATATGTTACTTCAATATATCAACTAGTGTAGCTCATTTTAACTGAAATTATTTGCATACAGAATAACATATTTTAAATATTTATATCTTCAAAATAATTTCAAACTTTAAGTTTCAGCAACACTCACAAACTACTGGGAAAATTAAACAATTAGTCAATTGGTCAATTATTCAATGACAAGAAAAACTGCTTGCAACTATTTGGGTTATTTCATTTTTATAAAGTTTATGGAGTTAGCTTTTTATGGAGTTAATAGTTTCATGTTTTTAAAAAAAAAAAGTTTAAAATCTGTGATCTCTGCACCCTCTTTGTCTCGTTGTGATAGTCAATGAAATGTCTTTGGGTTTTGGACAAAAGAAGTAATTGGAAGACATCACACTGAGCATTAGGAAATTACTTTGGATTTATTTAACTGCTGCTTAATGTTTCATATTCCAAAGTATTCATCATTTAATTCAAAAAATGATAATAATTGATAATGACTTTAAGTCTTAGTTGCTATATAGGTTTGTTTCTGCAGTTCAACTTACAGATAACTCAAGCCTTGATGATGTGACTCAGAATTTAAATATAAGCATCCGTCTCTTCATCCAGATCATCCTTCAGTCGATGCATAAATACAAACCACGCGTGCACATCATCCGGCACGACCCTCGGATGGACTTGTCACAGATCCAGTCGCTGCCTGCTGAAGGAGTGCACAGCTTCTCCTTCCCGGAAACTGAGTTCACCACAGTCACAGCCTATCAGAATCAACAGGTAAAAACACTCACTGAAACGGCGAAATACCATGAAGCATAATCACTGATTTGACCAACAGGGTTTAGAAACATCTGCTTTTTATGAAACACAGACGAGCACACTCGAAATGAATTGAAAAATACTGTAGGTATCAGCTACCTATCTGATGTTACATATTTGCATATCTCATCCTTTATGTGGGAGCAGCCTTTTCAATGGACCGTGCACACACTGACTCAGTGATCCAGTCCAAAAAGGCTTTTATCTGGTTATTATGAAGTCTCACTTCTAGGTGCTTTCAGCAAAATCATAAACTGCGGTGTCCTGATTTTCTGCCGGGCTATTCGCTTAGAGAGCGTGTGTGTGTCTGTGTGTGTGTTCCTGTGCAGGAGAGCTGACCCCTCTGTTGGCTACCATTCCCGTAGTAACAGAGCCGTCCACAGGGACTGCCAGCTCTTTTCATCGGGGTTCATTTTACGATCAGTGAACGTATTATTACAGAAACTCAGTAACGAGCTGTGACTGGGCCGACTGCTGGAGTCCACAGCCCATTAAAGCACCAAATAAAACGTACGAACTCCAAGAACCCTGTTTGACATGGCCGGCCGCCCTGGGTGCTGCTGGGAGATGCAGTCCCAGAGGGAGGCTCTCTGCCACTCTCCACGCCGTCGTAAAGCTGAGCTCATTGTTAGCTCAACACATCACGGGCTGACACGTCCACTCTAACCCGTGTCTGTTCCTTTCCCCCTTTGTGGCAGATCACAAAACTGAAGATCGACAGGAACCCGTTCGCCAAGGGCTTCAGGGATCCAGGAAGGAATAGGTACAGAAAACCTCAGCAAACACTGACACTTGTTTTAGCTCGGAAAGTCCTCCGCTTAAGGACCCAAAAGGGATTTAAGGTCCAACCACTGACATTTGACACCACATAAAGCCTTCAAATGAAGTTGACATGTGTAGTGCAGAATTTCACACCTCTCTGAACCAATATTTAAATACCTGGAATAACATTTTTCAGCGCTCTTACAGTATGTGTGTGTTTGTGTTTATAGGGGAGTGCTGGATGGCTTGTTGGAGTCGTATCCCTGGAGAGGCCCTCTCAGCTTAGACTTTAAGCCATTCACCTTACAGCTCCAAGGTACGGTGCCGCAGCTCTTATTACCGCTCTGCTCCAATAACTGCGTTCTCGTCTTTGCGATTCAAATTTCTGATGTCCTTTTTCGACAGGGAGCTCCGGGTCGCAGACCGGCGGCGTGAAGAGCCTCCTCCCTCTCTCCTCTCCCTCATCCCTTCATCCGTTCTCCGCGCTGTCTTGCCAGGATGCCGCCCTCCACACCCTCGCTCTTCCCCTCTACGGCAAGGCCTCTACCACCTCACCGGCCTCCTCGCTGTCCAGCAGAGCCTTCTCCTCCCTGGGAGCGGACAGACTGAGGGGCCTGCCTCCGCTGGCTCCGCTGACAGACCTCCCGCTCCTCTCGGCGCTGCAGGCAAAGAAACCGCCCCACTGCAGGGACCCGTGTCTTCACGGGTCTCCGGGGAGTTCCCCCTGCCTCTTCCCCCTCCACGGCCCCCTCAGCCCTCAGGGGCCTTCTCTCCTCCCACATCTCTCTGACACTGCAGGCCCCTACTGTCTTTACCGCTACAGCTTCCCCCTGAACCCCCAGCTCACAGCTATTTCCCGGCACGGCAAACTAGCCGAAGACACCACAGACTGTCTGCTGCGCCAGTCTCCGTGGCACCCGACCACCAGCCACTGCCTCTGACAGCTGGACCGCACTTTTAGGCTCCGGCCCATTGAGTATAACAAGCCAAAGCTTATTGCAACAAAACAGAGAGGGCTGATCCTCCACTGGAGCGAGACTCAAAGGAGCAATAAAGACAGAACTGTGGCTTTGGGGACGTTTTTGTATTTAAAAAAAAAAGTTTTTTGTACACTGTGTTGGATTTACTAGCACAGAAATTGATCCTGAGGCAGATCGTGAGCTGCTCCTCTTCACTGTGCAGGCTTAACTCGAGCCAAAAAGCCCAAATGTCAGAGTGAACAGAAATGTAAACAAGATGTAGATTTTTATTTGGGAAAGACAGCACAGTTTCTTTACCGTAGGGCAGAACTTCTTTCCCGCCTTAATACTTCACATCTGTATTGGTGTTACTAAAGACCATCAGCAATAGGAGCTGAGGTATGTAACGTAAATATCAGTGAACAGGAGAAGGAATGTTAAACTGACCATAAGTGCCCATTAAAATATTTTTCACATTTTTTGTTCAGATCACACACCAGCATTCGACTTATTCTGTTTCTATACACACAGTTGTATAAACAAAGTGAATGAGGAAACAGCTTTTTCATGTTTTCTAGTCCTGTTCACATGACTATACAGTGTATTGCAAAGTAAAACGGAAACACGTACGTGCTATTGTGCAACGGCAAGTGGCTTTTTTTGGATACGAAATTGAACGAAGCGTGTTTTCTGTTTTCCGAGCACTACACTCAGCTGAATCTCAGTGTCAGGCCCGGCCACCCCTGACTAATAACATGAGCTCATCAGGTCTCTGTGATTTTAGAGGAAGGACAACATCTGCCAGGATTCGGTCGGCCAGTTTCCATCCCTGTACTTTATTACCAATAACAGGACTAATCAGAGACGCATGGGGGTGAAAGGGTTATTCTGTACAGGCCTTCATCAAGATTGGAATAAGGCTCCTTGCCCTCTAAAATCTGCTAGAGCGGCCTTTCATCATTATTGTAGTCACTGTTACAACGTTGTTCCAGGATCAACAGTCAGTCGGCACCGCTGTGTGAGGACTTGACTTTCGGAAACGCGTGGAGGGTTTGCAGAGAATCGAGTTCTAGTGAGCTGAACGAAAAAGCTCTCAGTGCTGTGGGCCAACATAATGCTGTGTTTTTTTGTCCCTACCAAAGGGGGCACGCCCGTTCAGCCGCTGATGTGATAATTCCTGCCTTCAGCTCAGTCTCAAAACCCTGCGCCATCCCTCCCTCCCTCCTTCCCTCCTTCTCAGCAAAGCTAGGAACAGCGGTTTAGGCAAAGCGGGGGAAATGGCCTGTTTCCCGACAAACGGTCATAACCAAACAGCAATTTACTTGTCATGGCCAAGCGTGGCAGTGAGCTAATGCGTGCTGGACGTGGAAATAGCAGGAAGGAGTCAATTGAGGAACTGTGGCAGGGGGATGGCCCGTAGTTTCAGCTCCAGTCAGGTGCGCCGCTATCAAACAGCCAGCCCTTTGTCCGCAGACGCACATAATCTGTGCTGGACATTTGATACTGTCTGTCATTTCCATGTTTGGCTGTGCGGGACAATCATTTTAAACTCCCAACTAATTCCTGATCTTTCAATTAGACAAATTGCTTTCATCCCAGGAGAGCTGAACTCTGCACCTGCCACTCTCCAACAGCGTAACACAGAAACGCACATCATGTCGAATAAGACGCATTTTCTATGCAGTGCTATGCTGCCTGCATGCCAGTATCTCAACAGCAGCAATTAACCAGTTGCTGTAGCCTAAAGTTTACCAATCAGGTATGACAGTATCCCACTTTCAAAAGTATCAGACTCTTCCTTTAAACCGGGTTTTAAAATTCAGTTAGTAAAAGCTATAAACATAGATTTACTAGATTTACATATATTTCATGAGCTTTCTTGTGTTATCAAAAAAAGGTTCGTTGGAAACCACTGTTTAGGGAACCTTTTATCGGCCTGTTGATGATTAACCACGCTGCCTCCCCCCCCACCTCATCTCTCTCACACACACACACACACATTGTTAATTTGCTTGATAATGTGTCAACATAATCCTCTTGAAGGTGATGGCTGGAACAACATGGAAACTGTGCTGATTCAACTTTGCAATAACACTAGAAGGAAAGTTTCTGGGCCGCCCCACAGTGATTGACAGGCAGCTAAGGGAGAGAAACTCGACCCCGAAGTCATTTGTTTCCAATCATGTGAAATGGCATCCTGAAACAGGAGAGAAGCTCGACAGAGAGTCGGGATGTGTAAACATACTCTGCCTTCATTAGATTAACATACACAGCACACACACACACACATGTGCCGCACACATACGTCAGTTATCTCCTAATAATAGCTGCCATACACTCGCACTCACAAGCCTCCGGACACACACACGCACAATCCTTTGCCCAGTCAGCTTCGTGCCCTCCAGCCTCGCTCGTATTTGACTCTGTAAGTCTCTTGTGAGGGTTTATACTGGACGCTATTTTCTCTGCAAACTCAATAAAAGCCGGTTATTTATCAGGTCAGATTATGGGACGTGACTGAGCTCAGCTGTAAAGTTGAAAGTGAAACCAGCTGTGGCTGAAATTGAATTACACTGAGTGAGTAATGTGAAAAGCAAGGGCAGTTTAACAGTTATTAAGCACTCCTCTGCTTCCCGATCAAGCCGGCCTACGCTGCTCAAACTATATTTTGCCTGCTGGAAAGACTTCCTTTTCTCTCCTCTCCTCTGCTGTCTTTCTTTTTTTGTGTGTTGCTGGACACGTTGACAGGTTAGTTTTAAATGTGGGATGACATCTCCTCTGTTGTGATCAGAAATCCTGTAACATCAGATCGCAGGAGTGCTGACAGAACCAGGAGCCTCTGTGGATCAGCGTGTCGCTTTGTATGTGTGTGTGTGTGTATGAGCATACCGTTTGCAGTATGGCCACAAGTGTGTGCAGACACGGGTCACTGGGGCATTACATAGGCATCTGCACCCTGGCAGGCCCCTGTCTTGCAGGAGCAGAGGTTAGATGAGTGGACGACAAACTGCTTTAACATGTGGCCTGGCACCTGGCCCCGCATGTTTGTGTGTGTTTTTCGGGGTTTCCTCTGAACGCTCCATCTGGGCCCGACACTCATGCCGTTATCAGAGAAGTGTTAATGACCCGGGCAGCTCCAGCACTTTCCCCCACACCTCACCTCTCGATTTACACCTTTCCGCTCTCATTTCTGTGAACACTCAGGGATTCCACTTGTTTACTAATTACAAAAATGTGTCGGATTTGTGTAACAATCAAAGCAGTGCTGTATTACGCAGGTGGAAAGTACCTATATACCCTTTTTTACTGTCTCTTTTCTCTAATGATATATCTATTTTGAATCCATTACATTTCATATGGAAATATCTCACTTTTTATTCCTGTGCATTTATTTCATAGCCATAGTTGCTGGTAAGAATAAGAGTTTACATACTTTTCAAAATATGATTGACATTGAGACTGATTTAAGATTAAACCACCCAAAAGCATATAAAGTACAGCTTACATGTCCGTATGTTAATAATGACCAAAAATCATCCAAAAATATAATAATATAACACTGACAGGGGGCATCCTGTATTGTGAGTACTTCTTGTCATCACTTACCGGTGAACATCAGCTTTCCATTCATGAAAAAAACACTTATTTTTTAGTTGTGTGACATTTTGAGATCATCTGATGGGTTTTGAAAAGCGTATTTAGGTGGAGAATTTTCTTCAGGAACATTCAACCATTCTGTGTTTCCTAAAAGGAAAAAAAATATATTTCAGCAGCTTTTGTTGTGAAAATGAACTTAGCAGTGCAGGACTGTTAGTTCTGGTGGATTTTCTTCAGTGCAGTAATACTGGAAAACTACAGATAAAAACAATTACAGTTACTTTATAGAGTAAGATTTTTTTAAAAATTAATGAGTTACTAAAGAGTCACTAAAACTATATAAAATATTTTAAATAAGCTCCACTTCAACCAATTTTAAACTAAAAGTCCATTTTCATGTGAATACATTTATAGTAATAATTTCATATAAACTCAACTTGAATATTTTACTTGAAGGTATTGCAACTTTTATTTGAGTAGAGGCTCTAATTTCCCCTTCCATCACTGCCATACAAAATTAAGCATTAGATACAGCGTATATATGCTCCTTTATATGCTACACCCATCATTAATTTTACTGTGTATCAGTCACAGTCACCTGAATGATGGTGTTTTACCATGGCCTCTCAATCGAATTCACTTTCTTTACCTGTTCTTGTCCAGACGATTGTTTGGTCATTAGTGGAGCTGTGTGTTGGATGGCTGGAAAGGGGCTGTCAGCACTCAGCTTATAGCCAACAAACACAACGCACACTCTGACCCTGGCTGTCCATCACGCCGGGCCATCCCTCCCCCTTAAAAGGAAGAGTGTGTGTGCTAATTCCTTCCTCTGTCTGAGGAATGGAGGGCAATTCTACAGGTGCATGTGTGTGTGTGTGTGTGTGTGTGTGTGTGTGTGTGTGACAGAGAGAAAAAGAAAGACAGAGAGAGAGAAGCACTCTCTGGCAGTGTTTTTATTTAATACAGACCTATAAATCAACCCTTTTGGAACAAGAGATGTGAGATATTCTTTTTCTCTTTGCCCCTATCTCTGACAGAGGGATAGATCGTTCTTACCTCTTTTTGCTTCCTGTGTATGACAGGTTATCACTCCTGGGACAGCTATAGCACAGAGCGAGGGAGGGGGGGACGAGGAAAGAGTTGGAGAGTGATTGAGTGAGAATGATGCTCCGTGGCTGATGTATCGGATGGCAGATGAGGCGCTGGGGTGAGGGTGCGGTGTGGAGGGAACAGAATGATTTAGCGCTGGCCTGTACTCTCCTCTCCTCTTATCCCAGCCCCGTTTCTTTCATGTCTCAACCCAGGGTCGACCTGCTTGCTGCCCCAGATGGTGCTGTCTGTCTGGGCTGCCCTCTACAGGATGTGCCCCCCTCATCCCCTCAACTACAGACCTATACTCGCTTAATTGATTTCAGGGGGGAAGGCCCTCTTTCTCTTCTGTTTCGCACACACACACACAGCTTGCCAACAGCTAGTGCCCCCAGTGCACACACACATACACGCGGCTGGCGCTGTGCGCTGTCAACGCTAATTCAATTTGAGACGCGGGAGTGTGACTAACAGCAGACCTGCAGAGTGTTTTACCATATGCACCACACACACACACACACACACACACACACATACACAGAAACACTCACACCAAACAGTCATCCACTGGTCTTATAATAATGTAATTCCAGAAATATAAATCCTATGAAAAGATCTTGTCCCTTCCTGTGTCTGTCATTATCAGGAAATAATGATATCTCGTCAACAACTACAGAGTCAACACCTTATTGACCCCTTCAGCTTCACTGCCTGACCCAGAGTCAACTTACACAACCAGCCAAGTGACACACACACTGTAGTTACAGCATGTTCAATTGGAAATAACCAGGTGAAGGTTGGTAGGTTCATACAAGAGGGTAAATGCAACCACTATTGTTATCTCTCATTTTGATATGAACTTACATAAGTACTTTCTCATGGAAAATAAAACAAGATGTCACATGTTAAAGATTAAATACAATCAAATTCTTCCTTGTTTTGAGGCAGCACACAATATTCACATGAATATGCAGAAAGATGAAGGATATACAAACAAGTCTAAGGGTATACAGCCATGCTGACAGCTCTGAGGCCACAGTTAGGTACAGTGGTGCTTGGAGCCAAATGCAAACATCAGCATGGTAACATGGGAACAACAACTATGTACAATGGGCATGTTGTGCGCACAATGGCATAGCGCTTACCAAATCTGTTTACCATTTCAGTTTAGTGTGCTGCGTTATGCTAGGATTTACCAATTAGCACCAAATCCAGACTATTCTTCTTTATTTTTCCATTCTGACAAGATAATGATACACAGATGATGACAAATTACAGGAAAAATCTGTATAAACCAGTGGAGACACATTCTGTGTTTTTTCCTTTAATTTGTCTCCTGTCTGCAGAAGGGCAATCCACATGAATGTATTAATGAAGGCTATGTCCACACTGCAGGCCTTGGTGTTCAACAAGGATGTATTTCTCAGGTCTAAATTTTTGTCTGGTTGTCTACATAATTCTTCCAATGTTCCAGTGTGGACTGGTTACTGGTCCCAAATTAACCAACATGCACAAAAGATTGTTTATGGTTGTTTAAGCCAGTGAATTTGTGAGCAGATTAAAAAGAGGACAAGGGAGGGGAGAAAGAGAGACGACTTTTCCATCATGGCTTCTTGTGGTACAATGTGTTACTTCTTTACGGAGGTATGTGTGGCCAGGGGAGGTAGGACTGTGACGTGAATGGCCTCAGGAACAGATTTCATCCAAAATTTCAGGATGTCATGGACTCCTTTTGACTACATCTATCTGTGCCTCTCTATGCTAGCACCTCTCGTGACAAACGTCGATACAAGGTGAATTAAAAGTCACATGAATTCTGATAGGACTGTTCAGAGATCACACTGCATAAAGTCAGACCAGAATTTCATTTAGGACCATATATGAAAGTGGCCCAGATCAGACTCCACCTGATTTGAGTTGTTCACACTATAATGAAAAAAATGATGAGTATTAGAAATTAGAAAAAAAAAACTGATTGAATCAAATTTGGGACACTTTTGCCGTCAGTGAACGTAGTTTTGTGTAGCAATCTGTGGGCAATCTATCCAATCTCCTTTGAACCACATGTAAAGACCTAAAACAGGAAGAGAAGAAAGTGGGGGTTTTTTTTCTTTGTTTTACTGTTTTGAGACACCTGGGGTACATAAGAACTCTCTATTAGTCTGATTTGGCCTGGAGGAACAGTTGTAAGGTGATGAACTTTAATGTAATAATGAAGCGTGGCACACATTCCACAATGCATTCACGTGTGTAGACACAAAGACGGCCGACAGCCGCAGCAAAGAGTAAAAGACAAGGCTACATGTTCATGTTCACGGGTTGTTTGACTGTAAGAGATATCAGGGTGGGTGATGGGGTAAGGTGAAATCTTAATGAAGCGTGCTCTGCAGATCAGGGATGGATGGGACCAGCTGTGAAGGCGTGTGTGTTTGTGCGTGCGCGTGTGTGTGCATGAGACAGTAAAACTGATTAAAAGCAGCGTTAACACATCTGACAGGAAGCAATGGTCAAGAGGTGAGTGGAAACTGGGGAGAGCCTTGGGCTGGAACGATTAGACACACACTTATCAGCAGCAGCGGCAGCGGCAGATGGAGACTGGGGGAAGCCCTGGGCAGCAGCGATTGGTCACACATGCGCATCGATACCCGAGTAGAACCAATCAGCTCGGTTCCTGTGTTTGACCTGACCCTTCACACATAGTAATAGAATATTTCAAATGGGAGGCTGAGGAGGGGAGAGACAACAAGGAAAGAGGAAAAGAGGGGGGAAAAGAGCCATATGAAACTCTTCCACATTCCATCAAATAAATGAATCATTTACTGTCTACACTCACAACAGATGGTAAATTGAACAACAAGGGATTGACCACAAAACAAAATTCACAAGGTAAAACAATACAAGCATGAAAAAAAAAGAAATATACAAATATTCCCTAAAGAATCTTACTCCAGGTATCTTTTAGAGGACCTATATCAGTTTGAACCTTTAATATTTCCTGTAAAGATGCAGAGATTTTTGCAAGATGTCTGTCATTTTCTGAAAAATATTCTCAGGAGGTTTACTGAAAAGAACTGAGTAATTTAATAGTATAAAGAGCTCCTCCATTCAAAAAAAGTAGGGCTGCAAGTAAATATGATTTTCATTAATATACTGATTATTTTTCCAAATAATTATTTAATTTATAAAATATAAAAGAGATGTAAGTTAAAAAAAAAAAATAAGGCCAAGGTGACATCTTCAAAAATTGGCTCCTTTGTTCAAAGTCAACAGTGCAGAGGATATTCACTTTATAATGATTTATAATAAATAAAGGAGGAATGTGAGAATCTGGAACCAGTAAATGTTTTCTTTAATTTTTCAGTTTTCCCTGATACAATACTGAGACAGTAAATCAGTTATGAAAACGGTCACAGATTACTTTTCTGTAAACTGAGTAACTGATCAATTGTTTTGTGTTGAAAACCACATAAATACTAGCTCATTGTTGGAAACTTTATTCTCACCATACCGTATGTTTACTTATGTGCTTGCCCAGAGACAATTTTCATGTTTTTCCATGCCCAGCTGACCAACTGTGCACTGACTGAAAGGCAAAATAGGATATGCCCCAAGTAATCTGAAATAAACAATGGCAAGTTTTCCTGGTGAGTGCTGTCCCAATTTTCCTCTAAGTATGAAATTACATAGTTATTTCTAAAAAAAAAAAAACTCTTGAAAATCATTCAGGGAAGACAGATCTGTAAAACAGTGTTATTAAATTAAATGTTGTCCTCAAGATAGAAACTGGGCTTTAGCAACATGCATCTTTTCCTGCTGAATCCTGGCTCATGACTAACTGTCTGAACATACTGTTTCACATACTGCGTGTGAATCATGCAGTAGTCCAACCAATCCCCTTTGTTGTAATTAGAGCTTTTTTTTTTTACTGAGCCAGCGTGTGTGTGTGTGGCTCTGAGCAGCTCTCCGTCTCCCCCCTGTGCAGAGGCAGATAGGTCGGCCACGGGGACAGGACCACCGGCCCACCGGATCCCTGCCTGTCAGCAAATACCGTTCCTCTAGGAGTGGGAAAGAGAGCCACTAGGTATCAACACCTCACACACACACATATACAAACACAGGTTTCCTCCAGAGCAGTGCTCATACAGGACCTGTCTCCAGCACATCTGGAAGAAGCATCCCTGCACATATGTTGAGATGCACGCAGCAGAGAGAAAAATAGGTCATGAAAGACTCTCCCAGCTTTAATCATACTCACACATGAGAGATGACCACTGAAGGTTAAAAATAGATTTAATACTAAACGTACCAAATGGATTTTGTGGCTCTGACAGCGGAGGGACGCTGGAATTTTAATTTCAGGTGATCTAAGAAGAAATGACTGACAGCTGTTGGATCACTGGGGCCGGGGTTTTTGGCTCACTCTAACGACTGAGGACTTGAAGAAGTATGTGCGTAATAGGCAAAATAGAGACTTGTGTCAATCTGGGGGCACTGATGATGATTGTGAGCGCAGTTAAGTGTGTGCTGATGATGATTAGGAAGGACACAAAAAGGGTCAGAGGTGGCTGAGTGTCACTCTGAAAGACTCCCATCAGCTATGGGGCTGCGGCTGTGTTCATGTATAGATATTTGTGTGTGTTTGGACAGCACCTGTAATGGCTCCCAGCTGAGTATCAGCCTCCCCACCACCCCTGCCCCCCGGGATGTGCTGATGTATGAATGTGTGTGTGCATGTGTGTGTGTGCATGTGTGTGTGTAATGAGGCACTGGCATGCGAGCGGCAGAAGGCCGCTTCCTCTACAGGTGACACCTTTGACCTCTCATCTGTTCCCTGTTGGGGAAGAGAAAGAGGAGGGGTAAGATGGAAAAAGGAGGGACTGAGAGGTATGCAAGGATGCAAACTTTCCTCAAAACACAGCTATAAACTGACAGAAAAATGTGACAAGTAAAACGTTTTAAAAGCTCTTTTAATCTCTGTCTTTGCATTTAATCCTTACAGCTAAATGATTAAAATCAATAATATTTCAGGTTCCTCCAAAGCATACTCAGGGCAAATATTTACAATGAGCCCAATCTTTGGGTAAAAAACAGAAAAAAGTTGGACCAAACATAAACAGACAAGGTGATACTAGAGGTCACCACATCGTCAGTCATGCAGGTCAGACATCAGTTACGATACAAGTATTCCCATAGTTATACCCGGCCAGCCAGTCAATAAATAAATAAATAGATAAATAAATAAATATATTGCTTTTTGCATTTTATACATTGTGTATAACCAGTTTAGAATGAGGTATTAGCTATTAAACAGCACACATTTCAGTTTTCTCAACAAGTAGCACAAAAAAAAAGAAAAAATCCCATTCAAATGTGCCACCTGAACTATCCTGCTGCAAATAAGTCATCAGAACAAATATCAGTGAGCAAATGAACATTATTTTGGGAGGACTCCATGTGACGCAGTCAGTACCAGGACTGTAAATATCCTGTTGTTTCCGCTCACTCCTTTTCTGCTCCTTTTCTTCTCACAAAAGACCAAACCTGGAACACGCAGGAGGGCACACAGAGCTTGCAGGCACATGTCACCCCTTCTTTTTGTTTATTATTCACTTTTTCACCCCTTGTCTCTTCTTGCTTCTCCCGGTCGTCTGCCTCCTCCTGATCTTGTCAGTTTCTACATCATTATGACACCTGGTCTCGCAGTCTGGACAGCCTCTGGGAGAGCTCGTCCTGACAGCAACACACAACAGGAAAAACAGTGAGGGGAAGATCAAGACAAAGACAAAATCCCGTTGATGTCACAGCAGTCCAACAGTCTGAGATAAATATTTCCCTCCCAAAGTCAGTCAGTTTTAAAACCCACAGCTTCTTTTCCTTTCTTTTATTCTAGAATTTGTTACTCTGCACTTACAAAAATCAGTACCACTCAACCCTTGTAGGCTTTAAAGCCAAAGGCAGAAAGTGTGCAGCTGTGGTAACAATGTATTTTGTTGGTGGATACAGTGGATTCCTCTGGTGAACTGTCATAATGGAAAACGTATCAAAACATCTTTAGGAACAACTCAAACACTTCCTGCCACATAATCCACCTTTCCGCTGTTGCTCGGTATGATCCTAACTGTTCCAAACAGTCTTTGTTTAGGTGAGTGAAGACTTCTGTGTCACGCCATCATTCTCCATGATGATTAAAAGCTCCACCGGAAGCCGTTTTTGGGCGAAACAACATGCACTGAGCTGCAGCAGTGGTTTGAGAAGCACGACTTTAAATTTTCACATAGGTGACACCACATCTCACCGGCAGAGACGATGAAGACGTCAAAGTTAGAAACTGTGAATCCTCTTTTATGAGATGTAAGAAGCAAAAATAGTGACGGCATACAGATGAGGGCGGATGTGTTACCTGTTCCCCTGATGCCACAGATGAAGCCAGTGAGGAAGTCTGGCCTGCAGGGAGCTCCAGGTTAAGATCCAACCTACAAAAAAAAAATGAAGAAATAAAACACAGGAACCGTTTCACCACTGTTCCTTGCATGGCTGCAAATCTCTTTAAGAAAAACTAAATGGGGTCTTAAAGTCACTCTGATCTCGCGCCACAGCTTCTTTTAAAATTGTACCATTAATCTTAATGGGCTTTTTGTATTACAAG
Organism: Amniataba percoides; assembly: GCA_037176925.1. Classification (NCBI taxonomy): domain Eukaryota; kingdom Metazoa; phylum Chordata; class Actinopteri; order Centrarchiformes; family Terapontidae; genus Amniataba; species Amniataba percoides. The sequence goes on along the minus strand of JBAJHX010000053.1, from coordinate 19,530,679 downwards.
CAAACCTTTTAAACAGTGAAAGAGGTTTTTATATTTAAATAAAGCTTTTAGTACAATTAATTCAGCGTGTCTTATTTTTTAAAAGACGAATCTGTCTGTTTTAAGGAATCGGCACTACATGTTTTTTGATTCCCTGCATTTATATTTATTCTTCATCAGTGCTTTTTACTGTAGTCATTACTGTTAGTTGTGGTTCAGACTGTTTGGAGATTTGCACCATACTCACCCTGCTTCATCAGCCATCTCATGCAACAGTGCATCCACTTGATTCTAGGGAGCAACCAAGCAAATAATCACAGAAAAAAAAATTGATTATAGACGATTACGACTGCGGTTAATTCTGCCTTCATAAACAGCCTCAAAAGCACGGTTTTCCCTCTTAGTGGTAAGAGGACGGCGCTCATTACCTGAGGTGTTGTCAGAGTGGTGGTGTTGCCCATTGTGTCCTCCATCTGCGCCGTCTGCACATCAAGAGTTTCAAATTGGTTTTCAAACTTGTCCATCAATGCAGAAATCTGTAGAGAAACACAGACGAACGAAACATTATGAAAAACTTAATTCATATCTTTTGTTTCACTTTGTTTGTATCCATGCGTTGGTGTGTATTAATATATATAAGTTAGCTTTTTACCTTCTCCAGGTTCATGCTTTTCAGTGTAGCATCCATAGACTTCACTACTCCGGACATGGATTTAGACACCTGAGCACAGAAAAAAAACACATAAAATAAAGAGTTTAGTCCTCTGTAGTCCTCACACTTTTTTACTTGTCTATTTTTTTGCAGTTCAAAGAAGGAGCAGGGTATTTGAAGTCAGACAGGGAGACAGCTGTTGATGCAAAGCTTAAAGTGCTGTGCCCTTATATCTCCACTAGGTGTCACTTTTACCTTTTTAACCAGATACTTTGTCATGACTGCCTCTCAGACTGAGAGCACCACCAATATTTCAACGGTAGCTGAAGATCAATCTTGACTAAATCAACATGTCAATAGTTGACTAAATTATGGGATTAATTATTATTAATACTATTGTGTTTATGTTGTGAGAGACAGGCAACAGCATTATAACAACATGCAGCACAGAGCTTCTAAGAGGTGTTTCAGCTATATCACCTCACACTGAGCTTCCATCTCTATAAACAGCATTAAGTTGTATTCTGTGAAATGAAGCCTGCTCTACACTAAATGTGAATTAAAGCAATTTGAAGAGGCTGTCACATTCACAAGAGCGAGAAGCTAAAAGCCTAAAGTCTGAAGCACATCTAATGACATTATGTAATTGGTGGCTTTTTGTTTGCATGTCTGCTGCCCTTTTTTTGCTCACTCTCACTCCCTCTATCTCCTTTGTGAAGCACTTTTGACTGGCTGAATCTTAAGGAAAGTCTGAGAGTGTTTACCCTGCAATGGTTACGCTCTGCAGCTCCTTTCCTTCTAAAAAAAATACGTAGCTTTCAACATATAAATTTTGAGATCTACATGCACAGTGAAATGTAAATATGCACCCTCATATATTTACCACAGTAATATAATGGAATAACTACAATCTGGTGAAAGCAAATGATTTCTACACATTTGTCTGTGACTACAGGACGTCATGATATCTACCAAGGAGGAGAGACGTGGTGGGGTTAATAAAGTGGATGGTTACTGGATCTGCTGCATATGAGAGGTTACAATGTCTGGGCACACCTGTGGCTTTAGGTTTAAGATACTGACCATGAATTACAACATCCCTGCCTCATTTCCAACTGGGGACCTTTGTTTTCCATGTTTTTCTATTCATCTATCTCTACTTTTGTAATATAATAAAGGCAGGAAAGTCTCCCCAAGATAATAATAATAATAAGAAGAAGAAAAACGTACAATGCCATGCAGACAAATTCACTTTAACCTGAATGTTAAATACATTCAGGTTAAAGTGACAGTCTGTAATTTTAGGAGAAAATGATCTTATTTTATGATCGATTACTTTCTTTTTAATTCACTTTTCTTCATTACTTCTGATTACTTATCTTCCGTGTAAACGGATGTTCTGTGCCTGGTTATTTAATTGCTGTTTATCTACCATTATGTCTGCTCTGAGTTAGAGCATGCACAGTGAACTAATGCCTGCGCAGGAACTTTTTAATACTCTGTTCTGATTGACTGTTTTGATTCAGGCATGGTGGATCCTTGTCAAATGGTCTTAGAGGCAGCAGGTGGAGAAAAAGGAGCCAGAGCCTGTGTCATGTACTAATACACCCAGAGACCTCTGCACATTGTCTCTGTTTAAAATCATCCATTAATACTCTGAATAAGAGGTCATCTTGAAAACTGGATGCCTGACTGGCGGTGAATTTGTCAGGTGCGTTTCCACGGGGTGTGTGCATCAGGAAAGCAAAGCCAGTCTCCTATAAACCATTGACCTGCAGTCCTGACCTGGTTCATGGTGACAGCAGTCTGGACCCGTGAAGCCACAGCATCCACACGCGCACTCATCCTCAAGAAGTTAACGGACTGATGCTTCTGACGGATAGCGTTCTCCGCGTGGATCCTGGCTGCCTCCATGTTTCCCTTCTGGATTGCCTGAGAGACGAAGGAAGCAGGTGTACAGACACAAACATTAAACGGACTATAACTGCGCTGCTGGCCCAGCTTGTGCCTGGATCCTGCTCTCTAGTAAATCAGAATTTTAACAAGCCAACCTGCTTCACTTTGGCCTTTTCTGCCTTTTCCTCTTTGTCACATTTTTTGGAGTTACGCTGCAGCTCCTTGGCAGCAAACTTGAGGTTGAACAGGTGCTCTGTTTGGCCAGTCAAGGGATGATTCATCTCAGTAACACATCTGAATGATAAAGTGAATATAAACTTAAGATGCCACACGAGCTGACTCAGTCCAACTCAGTGTTGGCAAGATAACATATAAAGCAAAAAGAGTCGTAGCCGTAGTTTACTAGCTTTTCCTTCATTACTGAATGACTGGGTGGAAGTTACAAGCTAATAGCACATCAGGACTAGCTCACATTTAGCTGCTGCTCCTGCCTAATAACGGTGTATATCGTTATTTAAGTGTCAGCACACAGCAAAGGATACTCTCCATATTCGACATGATGAAGGTCTCTGTCTGACACTCAGTCTGTTTGCATACAGATTCAAAGTGACATCCAGCCTCTCACTTATTTCCCAGAATTGTTTGTTTTGTTGTTTTTTGGATTTTTTTCTGTGTGTATGTCCAAGCTAGCGCTCTTCGTCACTGTAGTAAAGCGAGAGGCTTTAACCCCGCGTACTTCCGGATTTGTTTAAAACCAGTCAGGTCAAGTAACAGCCTTTTCATTCTTCCAGTTGTCAACATGAAGACATGAAAAATGTTGGAGCCTTATTTTTCCTTCTGGAAAGATTTTATGACTCATTCAACTGAGAGACAAGAAAATTAACCGCATAAAAAAAACGTTAAAATTAAGTGTTTTGTAATACGCATGCGTACAACTATGACGTCGAAGTCCCTGTCTACTCTCAAATTTCCCGTTTTATTTTAACTCTATCGCACTATACATTAAAATACGCGTTATTTTTAAATTAACGTGTTAATTATAGACAGTTGGGTTCATGTGTGGTGTGATTTGTCGCCGTCTTTACTGGATGTTTCGCTCAGACGGTGTCGGGTGAACCATCTTGACACCTCTCCATCTTCGGACACGTCGCCGTCTCTGTCCCCACCTGTCACCGTCTTCGTCACGCGGGTCACGATTTTGCGCGGCGTGCGCGCGCCGCCTACGTCACGACCGCTCGAGAGGTGGACGGGGCGGCGCGTGTCCCGTCCGCGCTAAAAATAGTTCGTGCCCGGTATCGGTGGGTTTGTGGTACACGTCTAGTGACGTCATTTGTGCTTTTTCGGTGAAGGAGTAAACTGACCTTTCCCCGCGGAGCCAGGCGCTGTTTGCCTTTAACACCATCAGCAGTGTCTCTGTCACCGCGCTCATGGCGCGCGACATGTGTAACAGTTTGTTTGAAGAGTGTGAGCTCACGGAGACACGAACAGGAACAAATACAGGGCTGCATGGCAGAGAGGGGAAAAAAATAGAAAACTGCTCCAGTGTGTGCGTGCATGGCCAGTGTAAGGGGGGGCAGCATGGATGACTCATACTGTACGTACTGATACTCTGCACGGACACACGCTTGATGCCATTATATGAGAAGAAGTGAATGAAAAGTGTTTGAAAAATGCAGCTTTTTCCTCTGGAGGTTAGAGCACCTGAGTGCGGTGATTTCTGTCTGTTTACAGCACACACACACACACACAATAAAATAATAATAAATAGTAATAGTAATAGTAATAAAATAGTGCACTAACTCAGAAAGTCTCTCATTTAACACACTAAGCTAACTGACACGTTTAACTGACGCTTTCCTGTCACCTCTCAATTTATCTAATAAACTTTTATTTTGAAGATGGACACGCACGGAGCTGACACTCGAGTTCTGTTACACACATACACACGCACACACACACACCCCAGTCATAACTGAATGACGGCAGGTCGCTATGGAAACTGCGTTACGCTCCGGGCGGCCGGAGGAGAAAACAAGAGCGCGAGGACTCGTTTCAGTCTTCGTTTCAGCACCACGCGAGCTCCTGGACAGCGCCCGGATGAACTCGCGCGCAGACTCCAGCCCCGCACGCCTCACGAGGGACCGAGCCGCGTCAGCACCGAGCCCAACCGGAGCCGGTCCGGACTCCAACCGACACGCACGCACGAGCCCGCGGACGGCAGAGTCTCCGGACGTGACGCTCGGCGGACACTCGAGCTTTTATTCGAGCCCGGAGCCTCTCGCTCCGTCAGACGCGGCAGCAACAGGTACGAACCGACAAGCTCTGTAAAAGTTGTTTGAGTGAGTGCTGCGGAGCGGAGACACGGGAGGCTGGTACGTCTGCCCTTTACCCCGCCGGGTACTTAATTACGGGTAATTGCCCTCACCTGGTGCACGCGGAGTAATAGTGAGCGCGTGATGAGGTGATGAGAGTGAAATTCAGCAGGACTCTGGATCAGGGCCAGTCAGACTGATGGACTGCGTGGTTAGGATGGAAGGAAGGAGAAATAACTCCCATCATTTTTTAAAAAATGAAGTATCGTCACTTTTAGCAACAACATTTCAAAACTCATGTTCTATAAAGTCAATGCTAAATCTTTTTAGAGCACACAATGCAATTCCATTTTCAGACTAACACAACAAATAGAGTTGTTTAACCGTAGTTTGTGGGATCATAATTGTTTAAGTGAATGTAAATATTTAAAAACTATATAAATATGTATATATGTCTGTGTATGTATATATCTATATGTTTGTTGTACATATATGTATGTAGTCTTTACAAGATCACAATAGTATTATTATGTAATTTTAAAACGTCACAATAGGCTAATCTGGAAATGTCTGGAGTTTTCCATAAAAGGGCAGAGTTTTTTTTTTTTCTTCTTTTCTTCTGTTTGTTTGCTTTTATCTCTCTCTACTAGTTTTTAGATTATATCCTGGAGGCGGCATCCTGAGTCGACAGGGCATTGCTGTTTGTGTTTGTTTGAGATTCAGCGCAGTGCACGAGAGAGCGGCCGATTTGCTGGCTTCTCAGTGGCCATAGATTATGTGCGAGCTGAGCCGATACGCCTGGATGAGTCACTCAGGCTGCAAGTTTGCAGAAGAGTGCGAAAGGGGAGGGGGAGATACAAGGAGGGGGGGGGGGGGCTGAAGCAGGAAAACAGTCCCGCAGTGCCTCCCTGCCTCCTCAACACATTGTTTCATTGTATGTATTCCCAGTGTCAACATCTGGAGCTGGATGTATCGCTCTCTGGATGTGCTGATTGCTGGGTTTTTTTTGTTGATTCTTTGCAACTTGCCACTGGCTGATGTCTCATCCACAGCAGTGTTTTATGAGCTCTCTGTCCTCAGACTCAACTTCTTTGTCTTCTGGTAAGCACTCTCTTTTTCTTTCTGGCTTTAGTCGCTTTGCATGCGACATAAAGTTCTCATCTTCAGTGTTGCAATGTGTGCAGCACCAATTAGAAGATTTCTAAACACTCCCAGTAATAGATTGTTTGTGGTTGTTACAGGCTGCAGCCCTCTGATGTCTGACAAACTGCTACCAGAAAGCATCCCATTACTGCTCATTAGTATCCCAATGTTTACCCTGCTAGTATTGACAAATCATAGCAATCAGCAGCATTCAGCCGTAGCACTGAGTGACATCTATTGATTAAAGCAAACAATAGATCATAATGGGCTGCCATGAACCACAGTTGCACACTCAAAATCGCGAGCACTCACTCTCCGGAACACTTTGACAAGCCCACAAGCGCACTCTCAATCGCATACTAGAGACTCTTCTGATTGACTTGGTTAGGCAAATGTCGTTTGTGTTTATTGAAACATAATGTTCAGTTTTGCAGAGATTGATTGATGGGCACCGGGTGCGCGCGTGAGTTGCCAGGAGGGTTGCACACGTGAAAGCAAAACAACAATGAAAAAAAAAGAAAAGAAAGTGGCCGATATGAAGTCCCACTTTGTTCCAATTTGTAACAATTTACAAAAGGTGTTACATAAAAAGCCCGCGCGCGCTCGCCTGGATGCGTGCGTGGGAGTCATTGTTTGTAATGTGTACACATCATGTGCTGCACACACGGACACAAAAACAGATGTGTGTCTTTAATTAGTGACGTTGGTGTGATTAATGCAGTCTGCTGGTGATGACTCATTCAGCTTAACCCTTGCTCCTCTGGTGGAAACAATCAATAAACGAAGATTTAGTCTGCATTTACATATGTTTATTATCTTTATAACTGCTGCTTTGGTTGTTGTTGTTATCATTGTTATTATTACTTAAGTTTAGACCTTAGATTTTATTTGTTTACACATATGCAAAAGGTGCAAATTAATCTATATGTAAAAAAAAAGAAAATGCGATGGAGAGATGCCAAAAATCCTCAGAGAGGCTTGAACAAAGCCGTCTCTAGTGCATGCTTTAATCCATTAGAAAGGGATGAAAAATATTAAAAGGATGAGAAAGAGATAAGGAGAAAAAGAAAGGAAAAACAGACAGAAGATAATGCTGCAAACTCACATACATCCATATTTCCAAATACACAAATTCAGTTGTAAAACTTATGAGATTATTATTTTTTTATTTTATTTTATTATTGTTGTTTCCTTATGAAGTAATGTGTTTCTTAATTTGTTGTGATCTGGTTGAACTGTGGAAGAATATTTATGCAAAGCACAGCTATGTGGATGGCTCCATGTGTCAGCTTGTCAACACAGCACTTACATTAGCATTGTGGAAAAGCTGTCAGCCAAGCTGTGACTTGCAGACTGGCAGGGAGTGTGCATATGAGTGTGAGCGAGTGCTAAGTGTGTGTGTGTGTGTGTGTGTGTGTGAGAAAGAGAGAGAGAGAGAGACAGTGAGTTAAACACAGCACATTTTGTTGAGGAGTTGTAATAAACTCACTGTCGTTCCTCCCTCCCTCCCTCCCTCCCTCCCTTCAGGGCAGCAGCATGTCTGAGACCAAATCCAGTCAGCGGTTCCACAGCCTGAATGCAGAGCAGGTGGAGGTTCTTCATCAGGTTCTATCAGACGTGGTTCCGATCCACGGCCGCGGGAACTTTCCCACGCTGGAGCTGCGCCCCCGAGACATTATCATAGCCGTGCGGGCCAGGCTGCAGAAGCAGGGAATCACGGTGAGAGATGTTCGTCTAAACGGCTCCACGGCCAGCCACGTCCTCGTCCGAGACAACGGAACAAGCTACAAGGACCTGGACATCATCTTTGGAGTGGAGTTGCCCAGTCAGGAGGAGTTTCAGGTATGAATGCTGCTCTGCTTGGTTAGGAAAAAGAAGCAGGTTAATATAATAAGAGTTGAGCACTAGAGAGGAATTAACCTGCATTCATTCTGCTGTATTATCCTTAAGCACAGCCCTGAATCATTGCTATCTCTAGAGTGTTGCTGTAATGATTTTTGTTGAGCTATATTGATGTTATTGTAATCCTAACCATAATTTAATTTAAGATGGAGAACCTTTTACCATAAGACTGAATCAATAGTACTGGTTGTATTATTTTTAACTGCATTACACAGAAAGCTACACAGAGATCATTATAATATTCCGTTTAATAGACAGAAGCAAAGCCGCACTCAAATTGCTTTCATTAGTTGTAGATGTCATGTTGTTGACCTCTTCTCCTCTTAGGTGATCAAAGAGTCAGTGCTGGGCTGCTTGTTGGACTGCCTGCCTGCTGGGGTCAACAGGGAGCGGATCAGTAGTGCCACAATGAAGGAGGCATATGTCCAGAAAATGGTCAAGGTCTTCAATGAGCACGACCGCTGGAGCCTCATCTCACTCTCAAACAACAGCGGCAAAAACCTGGAGCTCAAATTCGTGAGCACGCTGCGGCGGCAGTTCGAATTCAGCGTCGACTCCTTCCAGATCATCCTGGATCGTCTCCTGGAGTCCTACATGCAGCAGGAGTCACAGCGCAAACGCGGCACTGTTGATCTGAACGACCAGCCTGCAGAGAATCAGAATCAGAAAGACTCTCCCTCTCTGCTCAAACAGGCCACCACTCCAGAGCCAGAGAAGACCGCTGCTAGGAACTCATCCAGCAAAGAGGAGGCTCAGACCTGCCAGACACAACAGAGGGACAAGATGCATGAGAAGGAGTCCCAGACGGAGCTTTCGCAGAAAACTGAACATTTAAACCAGACGAAACACTCCAAAGTTGAAAAACACAGCAAAGCAGAAACACCTGCAGAGCTGAAAGAAGCATCAGAGCACAGAGAAAACATCGATGAGACAGATTTCTCTGACCAGGCACCAGTGTTGACAGAAAAGAAAGAAACCTCAGAGGAAACTGAAGCACCGCCTCAGATTGAACTGAGGAATGAGCCAGAGCTCTCGGAAGAGACCAAACACTTAACAAAGGTAGAGGAGTCAGAGCAAACGGAGCCCCGCGACGGCCAACAACCAGCACATTCAGATCGCAAGGAACTCTCAGCCAGGAAAGAACAGTCAAACCACACAAAACCCCCTGACGAACAGAAAGAACACACAGAGCAGATGGGACAGTCTGAGTCGCCAAAAACATCAAACAAAACCCAGGCAGAGTCTCTAAACACGGCAGAAGACCTGCTCGATGCAGACTTCCCCGAGCTTTGCAGTAAGGGTGAGAAAAGCAACGAGAAAGCTAAAACGCAACATGCGTCTGCTCCCGACTCCAGCACGTCTTCACATGCGGAGATGGAAACACAGTTAGCAGATGAAAGAAATGTGGAAGCTGGCGCAGGCGAGCAAGCAGAACGGGAAGATGAGAGGGAGACAAGAGAAGCGACAGAGGAGATTTTAGCGTCAGGAGCAAAAAATGTAGACGACACGCAGGGTATTGATTGTTCCTGCTCCACCTCTTCCGTATCTCTTACACTTCATAACACACAGCCTGCTGGCACACAGGATACACCGGAGATTCACAGCACACTACACGCGGATAACTCAGATAACACACCAAACACACTTGATGCCGTCGGCCCTCCAGATACTCAGGATATTTTACCTGCACCACCCAGCCTTCTGTCTGACAAAAAGACCTCCTCTTCTCCCTCTTGTAAGGCCTCTGAGAGACTGTCTCACATGGTGGTGCTCAAACACTCTTCCCCCAAACCCCCTCGGAGGATGTGTAGAAAGGTTACTTCAAATCCTTACCCCAGCCCGGTCTCCGAAAGCGAACCTGTCATAGCGCCCTGTCTAGATCAGATACCCTGCCCCGGCCCTGAACCCGAGATAGCCTTTAACCCAGACCCGACAGCTCCCGGTTCAGTCACCACAACTCCCCCAGTAACCAGTGTCTCCACCAAAACAGACCCTGGGACTGAATCTGACCCCTCCCCCTGTAACCTTGCCTCAAACCAAGACCTTACCTCAGCTCCCGATCCCGCCCCCGATATAATCTCCACCTCTGCTGTCGATCCCGTGTCTGCGTTACCTCAAGAGCCACCTTCGTCTCAGCCAATCACAGAGAGTTCTCATGAGACCAGTACTCAGAGCTTACGCGAGACACCGTCTGCACACGTAGCTGCTGATGAGCAAAGCCAGTCCTCCCCGAGAGAAACTGCACCCAAACAATCACAGCCCCCTGACCCTGAGGACACGTTAGTCTCACGTACCGATGCGTCCTGCTCAGACGGCCAAGAACCTGCAGATACCTCAGAAGTTGAGCTCAGCGATGAAGAGAAAAACATAGAAGTACAGACCAAAAAGACGGACTTGAATCAGTCAATTGGCAGCCCGCAAGAGGCCACACTTAGTTCGCCGTCCTCATCTCACTGTGTAACCCCTCCCGTTTCCTGCCTCACCCCTCCCGTACTCAGTCTTTCCCCTCCCTGCTTCACTCCCTCGCCCCCCAGCCTCAGCCCTCCCCCGTGTCTGACCCCTCCCTCCCACTGCCTCTCATCTCCAATGCTGAGCACCATCAGCCCAACCACCAGCTTCAGCTCTCCACCCCTGAGTTTCAGCCCTACCTCGTCCTGCCTCAGTTCACCTCCATACCTTACCCCTCCCATGCTCAGCCTCAGCCCTCCTCCACTCTGTCTTAGCCCACCCTCCCCCTGCCTCAGCCCTCCCCTCCTCTGCCTCACTCCGCCTGTGGAGTCAGAGGATCTTGTACCTCAGGTATCTTCAGACATGGCGCCTTTGATACTGAACACAGACAGCGAGGAACAGATTAAAGAGTCCTCCCCCCAGCCAGGAATCCCTCTCCTACAGTTGGAGGATAAAAAGGAACAAGATTATATCTCATCGTTGCCTCGGGTTGCAGAGCCTGTCTCTTTTCCGATCACAATCCCAAGCTCCACCTCACATGTGCTGCCTCCCTCTCAGTCTGGGGACCCAGGGGAATCTGCCCCTCCAAAAGCCGATGAGGCATCCATCTCTGTGCCTGAGAACAAAGAGGCCCCCAAGGTAACCGCGGACACGCCTGTACAGAGCAACACTCCTCAGGCATCCGGCTTGGTCCCTGCAGTTGAGGTCCTGGCAGAGAGCATGTATGGGGACTTTGAGGCAGCCATGGACCACCTGCGCTACCGCCTAATCGCTACCAGGAACCCTGAGGAGATTCGAGGCGGTGGCTTGTTAAAATACAGCAACCTGTTGGTCAGAGACTACCGGCCGGCCAGTGAGACTCAGATAAAGACACTCGAGCGCTATATGTGCTCGCGCTTTTTCATCGATTTCCCTGACGTGCAGGAGCAGCAGAGGAAGATCCTGTCCTACTTGAAGAACCACTTTATCGGCGAGGAGAGAAGCAAGTACCAGTACCTGATGACGCTGCGTCGCGTGGTCGACGACAGCACGGTGTGTCTGATGGGACATGAGAGGCGTCAGACACTGAACATGATCACAGTGCTGGCGCTGAAGGTTCTGGGAGAGCAGAACATTATCCCCAACACAGATCATGTGACATGCTTCTACCAGCCTGCCCCGTACCTTGCAGAGCACAGTGCCCCCTATTTAGCAGAACCGAGCTACTGCAGCTACTACATACCCCAAGGGGGGTCAACCCTGCTTTACCAACCATACCCCTTACACCTGCACACACAGACTGGACTAGTCTAAAACACACAGACACAATACACACACTAACACACACGTAATTAGACAAAACACGCAGCTGAGAAAGGGGAAGGTGCTTGCCATGAAGAAGAAAAAGTTGAAAATGGAAATATAACCCAGGGATAAACTGTTTGGTCTATAATAGACCTATGGGGTGGGATTGTGTGGGTTTTTACAGTAAACTCCCAGAGTACTCTGTAAGGTTCTAACATGATTATATGTAATTGTCTGGGCTTTGTGGGAAAATAATAATTCTTCCGATATTGTTAGAATTCCAGAAAATGCTGTATGCACTGCATGAGTCATAGCCCTTTGGTCTCCCTAGGAAACCAGCTGTGCTGTTGACATTCACACACACACACACACACACACAAACACACGCATGGACACGCACACAGACAACACAGCACACACACTTCCAGGTTCTTGAATTCTTGTACACTCTTTTCATGTTCTTATTGTGTTGTTCTTAATGGGTTTGTTCAGAATGTGGACCTTGCCTGTGGTTGATATTGTGCATGGATAAATTAGGACTGTTCTCTCACTGCCAAATACTGTGTGACTACTATGCTTCTTAAACAGTTCAATGTAACTTTGTTAATCCTTTACTGAGGAGATGTATTCTGAAAAAAAAATTACTGAGGGACAAGTCTGCAAGTGTGTACAGTACTTTCATCTGATCGCACACCTGCATGCACCACACATAGACACAAATACACAACACCCAAACATAGATACACTATACTGTATGCACACAAAGTTAGACAATGCATGAGTAGCTAAATATATAAACATTACATCCTGAAGTCAAAGCAAAGGCTTTTAATTTAATAAAAATTGATCTATTTTTGCAAGACTTTCCAAGATAATACTCAGTGGTAAACAGACAGTTAGTTCCTACAGAAAAATGCCAACAACAATGCCTTTGCAATAGACTGTACAGCGTATTGATTACAGTATATCGTGTGCGGATACACTGCATTGTTTTCAGGTAAATTGTGTTAAGATGTAGTGCTTGATTCCTTTCCCTCGTGGAGTCCTTTCTGTAATCATGTGAAGTACTGTACCATCTAGTGTTGATTTATTTGATGCTAAAGTTTACTCTATGGAGGTGGTCAGGTTATAACCATCTTTGGGTCATCTCTGAACACCGCAGATGCAAATCTGCCCGAAAACCGAGGGAAGTGCATCTTAAGTTGTGTGACTCCTCTCAGCATGAAAACAGCATCCTCTAATTCACGCAGTCAGAATCAACATGAAACGAGTTCAAATCCACCTCAAACCTGTTTAAATCTACTGTAAGTTCAAAGACAGCAACTCTGACCAAAGATGGTTTGGTAGGGAAATCAAGTGCCTAAATGTGAGACATCATTGACATGTCTTTATCTCACTGCACTGGGGGTGTTAATGGGGCGGGCCTGGGGTTGGGTTGGGTGCGTGTTCAGTTGTTGACCCCTGTTATTGCTGCCCGTTTTGATGTCTTCTTTAATGTAGTCTTTTGTTGTAGTTTATTCATGTACGTTTTTATAAAATAAAGGGGAAACTCAACAAAGCTTCACACGAGAGAACTTTCTTCTTTCAAAAGCCTTGACTTTAAAGAGAAAAAGAACTCCATGTCTTTCTCTCTCTTGTCTTTTTTGCTTCATTCCCATTCACCCTCCCTCCCTCGCCCTTCCACTTTTCCCCCAAAATGACATGCCGTGCCGCTTACGTATCCTCCCCATGATTGCGCTCTGCGATGATCCACTTAAGCGTGACCGTCAAATCACGATGGTGCCCAGGAGAGCGACCCAAAGCTGTGAAATTCTGTCTGTCTGAGGCCTCTTATCACAAATCACCTGTCCTTTAGATGCGTTTGGACCCGAATGACGCACGAGCTACGCAACACGGCAGGCTCAACAATGTGTAAATGTGAGGAGAATATGGTTTGTGAGGTGTGAGACTGAGAGGGGAGACGGGGAGGAGGGGGCCAGAGAGTGCGCGTATATGTGTGTGTGTGTGTGTGTGCTTCTGATGGAAATATACATGCAGAGGCAGCATCAGGTGGTCCCCTTCTCCACCTCGTAATTGAAGTGATCTAAAGCATAATGAAACAATAGGGCTCCCTCCTTACTCCCTTATTGGCTCCATCTTTTCTTCTCACTTCACATCGCTAATAAGTCGTGGACGCCAGGGGAGACGGGGTGTCTTTTTCCACAGTGGGGGAGGTCGGTCTTGTGTGATGGCAGCTAGTGGCACAGTCACACACCATCAATTTGCACACAGCATTGGCTTGCACTTGTGTGCGCAAGGTTGCAAGCATGTGACTCTCTAGGAGAGAAAGAGAGCGTGTGATCTAATAGGGTCTGCATCAGTCTGTCTCACAGACCTCTGAGCTGCTCTTGTCCACTTGGGGTTTCCATAGAGACAGAGACAGGCGGCACGGTGGGCGCAGAGAGCACGACGGAAGGCAGGGAAGACCCACACACACACACACACACACCGAACGAGGGGGTGAGAGATGAAAACAAGTGAAAAAGAAAAGATTAAAAAAGAGGTGGGTGAAACAAGAGAGAAAAGATAGTGGACAGAAGGACGGATGAGTAAATAGAGCTGAGGGGGAAGACGGAGAGCGGAGGATAGAGCGTGAGTGGGGGGGGGGGCGAGGTTACGGATAAAGCGAGGCGAGAGGAGCAGGGGAGTTGATGGGGAGAGCGTGGGAGGTTGTCAGGCCTTCAGTCACAGGGGAGTCACTGTGAGGTGGCTGCAGTGACGGCAGCAGTGATGCTAGAGCAGGAACACACACACACACATACACGTATGTACGAGCACACACACACAGCTGCATGCACATCAATTTTCCTAATGGCCTGCCCACCCGTCCACCCCCAACAAACAGTTTCTAACTCACTGAGACAAAAAAGAGAACATCACCCACACATCTGCCTCTCTGTCTCTCACAGGCCGGCACATGTTGATGCAACTCTCACCTCAACATGATTTTTTAATCCGTCACACAGTTTTTTTTTTATCAAACAAACAAAACACTATTCATTTGTTTATATTTCCAGCTATATTCAAACCTAAGAGTTGAAATAGGAATGGCTTGTGGGCACAAATTGAAATGGATAGCATCAGGTTGGGGTTAGCAGAGGCTTCGGGCAAGAAACATGTTGCTCTGTCGAAAGTGTGAATATTACGGCTGCCGGCTTTCTTGCTCAAATGAATTCCTCTGTAACTTTCCGTTGATTGCAAACCCAGTTTAAAGCCTCATGTGAGATCCGTTTATTGAATGCCTCGATAGTCGCTGCTGATCCTGCTATTATAAAACACTTAGTGGCACATAAGTAATAGAAACCGTAATCCTTTGTGAGGGTTTTATGCTCCTTCACAGACAGATTATCCGTTTCTGCCACTGATGAACACCAGGTAATAAAAGCATAGTATTCGCCATTCATAATTTTTTTTTCATTCACTACAACAGTCCCCTCGCCCCTCCTTCACCCGCACCACCCACGTCCTCTATCTTTCTCCTCGCATACCCCCCACCCACTGTGTGCCTCCCACCCACCTGCTTCCTTGACTGCTATGAGTCAGTCCTCTTCCAGCTGAGGTTACAAGAGGATAAAAAAAACTGATGAAAAACAGCCAAAAAAACCCATTTTACTCAAAGAAATAGAGCAATTGGCGAGGCAAGAAGCTGCTGCCTCTTTAGTTCTTATGTTATCCACACACACACACCTCCAATCCCCCCCTGCATCAGAAGTATACACACACACACCACCCCCACATTGAAATTGAGGCACTCGTACTTTATCCGCTAATTCGTCCTTAACAGCAAAATTGGGAAGGCAGGGAGGAGTGTTTCAAAAATAGTTTTCATTTCTCTAGATAGAAGTCTGTGTCGTCACGACTCGGTGACATGGATGGATGATTTCTTAAAGGCGAACTTGCCGGATACACGCCATACATGGAGCCTGAATCAGAAAGCCTTGAGGAATCGAACCTGTCGATCACATTACTTTGTTATTCCACTTGCAACCTCGGCCCATCTGCGCTACTTTCTGGCTCATATTGTGCCATCGTTACGTTAACTCCTCTTAACATCAATCCAAATTGTGCAGCGATGCAGAAAATAGTGGGAGATGACTATTATGTTTCCTGAATGCTGTCTGTGCTTCCAATCTGCTTGTCTCACATCCATGAATTGTCACGGTAGTTCCACTAAAAACAGAGATTTCCACTCTAAACTTTTTACTCCTCAGCTGTCGAGGAGGCAAAAATATCCAGCGTTTCATTTTTTTTAAACAAAGCAAGGCTTATTTTGTTTCTTCTTTGTTTTTCTTCTTTCCCAAATGTAACTGTGACCCCGCGGAGGAAGCCCAGCTTTGAGGATGACAACAGCTGGACTGAACTGCTTCTAAAATACTTCAAAGTAGCTCTACCTCTATTTACACAGTGTTGCATCAGTATTACCAATCTAATAATGTCACATATAATAAGAGGAAACTATAAACAAGCAGGGGGCATTTTATTACAAAACCACCGCTTTTACTTTTGATACCTAAAGAGCATTTTGCTGATGTTACTTTTTCCTTGAATACTACTTTGAATGCAGGACTTTTTCTTGAAGTAGAGTATTTCACACTGTGGTGTTGGTACTTTACTTGTGAAGTAGCAGTGCTTCTTTCACCGATGGATGATGTAAGTATATAATGAGTATAGATCCTTCTAAAGCTGCATGTTTTGGTCTGAGCTTTTAACATCTTCTCTGATTGCTGATTCTGCCTGTGACGTGGAGTTGATTCTTATATTTGTTTTTTTGCACTGTGTGACTGACACAGAGCCTGACATCATCGGCCAGGTCACAGACAAGACTCAGATCTGTGTGTGTGCCTGTGCTCATGTTTGTTTATGGTGTGTGTGTGTGTGTGTATCTGTGTGGTGGGGGGCTGTTTGTGTGTGCTGATGTTTATGCCTGTGATCCGTAGCACTGCTGCTGTTTGCAGTGGAGCATGTATTAGCATGGGACTGGAGGAGGAGGGGAGTGTCTGTGTGTGTGTGTGTGTGTGTTTGTGTGTGTGTGTCTACGCTGATTGACGTCACAGACGCCCACTCATTTCCATCTTGTCTGCGTGCGCTGAGAGAATAGATCCCCATCTGCATCCAGCTCCTCTCCTCCTGCACGCTTCCTCTCCTCCCTTTACCTCCCCTCATCCCCCCTTCCCTCCCCTCCCATCCTCTTCCTCACCTCCCGGTACTTTCTCTTCCTCTCCTTCTCACCCTGCCTCTTCCCATTCACTCTCTCTTGTACATCCCACCCCCGGAGAGTGCAGAGAGCCCCGCAGATAAACAAGACAGAAGAACACAAACAGTTTAAGACAGCCAGACAGCAGCATCCTCTCAGAGGCGCGCGTTAGAGAAGCTTGCCACTAAACATCTGTTCATTTCAAGCATCACTAAGGTCCAGTCTGCAGGGAGGACATTTGACTCAGGCTTTTTCAAACAAAATGTCAATGTGTACCTGTCGGCAAACTGCTATTGTGTGTGTGTGTGTGTGTGTGTGTGCGTGTTTGTGCGTGCGTGTGTAAGCATGTGCAAACGTGTGACGTTCTTTCCACAACAAATGCTCATCCACATTCACACACTGGTATCCCTGGT
>JBAJHX010000053.1:19495765-19511239 GCA_037176925.1 Amniataba percoides | reverse complement strand
GAGGTGAATGTGGGTCACGGCGCCCATGCTTGAGTTCGTGTAGAGTTAGATGTGAAGCCTACAGGGTGAATCCAGATGCACAGACACTGTCCGCTCCTTCAGCTTGTAGCAGCACCGCAACCTCCGCTCTGCCTTGCGGTGGCTGCAGACAAAGAAGACACAAAGGTGCAGGCTTCAACGCAGGCCTTCACCACCGGGATGAGCGCAAGCTTTCCTTAAACATCTCAGTGAGTCACAACAAGGGAGAATCACTTATCAAGAATGAAAAGGAAGAAACAAATGTCAAAATAAGTATCGTTTTAGCTTTTGTCTGTGCGTCCGAACTGTAGCTGACCTTTCTCTGACCTGACCTCCTCCTGTGCGTCAGCAGCAGCAAGATACGTGACGCTGGTTTCAGTCTTTAGCTAATGAGTCTTCACCAACTTTAGACGAAAAACTTCCACTGTTTCGTCACAGAGCGAATAAAGAGGATGAGTCGCCCCCGTTAAGAATCTCCATCGTGCAGCAGCAGTCTGCAAAGGAAACGTTGGATCTGTCTGCAGTGAAATGACATTACATATTATTATATACCACGAAATCGCATTACAGGCATGTTTCATTTAGTCGGAAGTCACGACTGCAGTCTCATCTGCTGAAATGAGCGCAACATGTACATTCAAGGTCAGATTTTACATCTCTCTATGTAGATAAACACTGAAAAGCTCTCGCACACGGTTAATAATGGAGGATGCAGCGGAACTAGGTTGATTAGAGGTTGTAAAGATACAATATGGGTTTTAAATTTTAATCTCGAGATGTGTATTGTTACGTTTTAAACAAAGAGGACCGATGCTTATGAGTATTACTGAGGCTGATTGTGGTTGTAGATGCATGCTTACAAAGTTAACATTGTCCTTTCTCTTTAATTCTTGACTATTATTCAGAATATGTAGAAACTTCTATCGCCCTGTCTTAAAGAAACAAACTGGAGACACCGATTCGAGGAAAATTCCCAGGACTTCTTTTTATTAAGAGAATTTCAGAACATAAGAGAGGGATCAGACACCTGCATTTGTCAGAGAAGGTTTCCAAATTCAATTGTTTTAAAAAAACCAGAGTGTTTAGAAAAGCTGACATGACAGCGTGGATGGAGCAGGAGCTGTTTTACACGCAGGGTCGTCTAGGAGACAGGTCGGAGGCAATCGCTGTTCCCGGAATGTTTCACATGTTCGTCTTCCTCTTTCTTATGGACAACACACTTCAACACGCTTTTTTTTTTCTTTTTAAAACACGATTTCAATGGAAAAAAAAAACAAAACAAACGAAAAAAAAAAAAAAACAAGGAGACAGAAGCAAAAAGGGAACTCACTGCACATTTAGAGGTCTAAAAGAATCACCCACATTAACATGGCTGAACCGTTAATAAAACATGGATAAAGGCTGAACTGTAGGGGGGGGGTGGGAGGAGGAAGGTCTAATCTGTGGAGGAAGAAGAGGAGAGGAGGAGGGGAGGGAGAAGGGAAGGAGGAAAAACACAGGAATACACAACTCACAACATAGCCAATCCGGCAGGGACGCACTTTCTACACCACACAAGCCTTCAACAATCATGAAATGCCATTTAAAAAAGATTTTAGTGTGTTCATCTTGCTTGCAGACACTTGATATGACCACTGCAAATCTGCAAGGCGCTCCATAATCAGCTTTGCTTTTTGTGCTAAAAATCTGTACGGATACTTATAAAATCATTGATAAAAATATTCCTCTGTTAACAATACGCCTTGGAGGGAAACCATGTGAGAGACTTGGGGGGGCTGGCTGGCTGGCGGTTCAGGGGGGAGTCAGGGGGGGGGGCGGAGGGGTTGGGGAGGGACTGTAGAGGAGGAGGAAGCTTGGGCAGTGGTGCTACTCGGACTTGGCCTCCTCCTTGGCCTCCTCGGGGGCTGCCTCCACCTGTGAGAAAGAGAGGAGGGGCTGAGGTCAAAAACTTTTTAGCAATTTTCAGGCAGCATGAAGTCTGAAAACGACAGATTTCACCTGCAGTTAGGGAGCTTTTGTTTTTTGTTGCTGTTCAGAGTTCACCCACCTCGTTGGTCTTGGCCTCTCCGTTCTCAGAGTGGTTTTCCTCGTTTGCCTCTGCCTCTGCGTTCTCCTTCGCCTTCTTGGTCTTCTTGTCCTCCTTCTTGTCGTTCACAGCCTTTTCTTTCTGTGGTGGCCACAACACAGGCAGTTAGCAGACTTACTGAGCGGCAGACTTACTCTTACTCTGCGTCTTTAACAAGTGCAGTGAAAATCCACGCCGCCTCTTCTCACCTTTGTCGCCTTCTTGGGCTTTGGTTCCGGCTTGGGTGGGGCCGGTTTCTGTGAGAACAGAGACGAAACAGTAACAATTAGATACACTTGTACTTTATTTGTTAATTTACAAGTTTTCTTTCTTTTCCTGAAGGCGGGGCTAAGTATAAGTGACTTATGAGAGGCCAAGAATGAGGAGTTAGGCTCTTATAAGACACTTTTTAAACAGGTAACAGAGAGTCAAACTCTAAAATATTCCTGTTAAGGACACTTATTTTAGCACAAATGCTGTCTGATGGTTTATAACACTGATATGACTGGCTTTAACTGTGTTAATTAAGGGAATTAGACAATATTTAGATACTAAAACTAATAATTAGATGAATTATGCCTATTATGCCTGCAATTGCTATTATGCATTATGTACATGTGGTTTTTACAACCAAAACCTTCAGAAATCGTGTTTTATTTGTTTAATGAGCCATTATAATAGCTTTAAGGTGTTTGTGTCGACTTTATTACAATCTAATTCACTAATTAAAGAATCTAAACTAATTCTTAAGCTAAATCATGTACAAAATTACAAATTTTGAAGTTTTATATCACAAGGAGCCTAATTTAAGTATTTTATAAAAAGAAAATGTGTTTTTATGTCTGTTTTTGCTTCTCTAAAAGCAAAATATAACTTTATCTAATTATTACATGTGCATAACTATTCTAAAGGATTCTGTTTATGTTTTCCATGTTTTTTAACTAAATGTTGGGGTAGGTGAGGTGGTCGAGTTTGTATGCGTGTCCTCTTACCGCTGATAACCGAGCTGATCTCCTCTGGGGC
Source organism: Amniataba percoides (assembly GCA_037176925.1). Lineage (NCBI taxonomy): Eukaryota > Metazoa > Chordata > Actinopteri > Centrarchiformes > Terapontidae > Amniataba > Amniataba percoides. The sequence continues at coordinate 19,508,133 of JBAJHX010000053.1, read as the reverse complement.
TGAAACAGAGCAAAGAACGTTATCACGAGGCTTTTATTTTGAGTGGGACTGTATTCAGGAAACACACATTTGAATTCAGTGCTAAAGTACTTTTCCTCCCTATAAAGCCCTCACACGCCCCCCTAATGATCAAAATGTCATTTAATCACAGTATGGGGGGGCTGCCCGACTCTTACCTCCTCCTTTTCTCCTCCATCTGTTGCGTGTAACTGAAAGACACAAATAAGACAGGTTGAAATGCAAAAAATGAAAAATAGCATCAGTGAGAGTTTAAACTGTGTTTATATTAACAGGAAACTGCTGCTAAAGGCTCTGGCCACATGTTACGAATAATTACAGACCCGCTGAAAAGACTTTTCAGTTTGAGGCAAAAACAATTTTTTCCCCCTCACACAGGTCGTTTTTAAGGACTGCTGCCCACAGACGGGAGGCTGCCTCGGTGGTCCCGCAGTGGGCTGCGAGGGCTCGGCCATGTGGGCCTCTGGAGCCACATTTGGAGGGCCCAGGCCCCGCGGATCCCCCTCACTCCCCCATCTCTTCCCCTCATTCAATGCATGAAGCTCAGATTTGAAAGCTGGCGCGGGAGTCTTTGAGAAGGGGGAGGGACCTGCCACGGCTCGCGGGCGCCACCCGGCGGCCGAGGCCCGCCATCGCAGCCATTTGGGACCACGAACAAAGAGGGAAAATATACAATTTTATCCAAACGCGACGGCGAATGTTCGTTTTTGCGGCCAAAATGCAAAGTAAAGGCACTAAAGCATTTTCTGGCGCCACTTTCGGCCGGTTTGGCGGCGAAACGGCGATAAGTGAAGCGTTTGTTCTCGGTAGGTCGGCGACGAAGGTGGACAAGAGCTGCAAAGCATGGCTGCTGCTTGTGCTTTAACTGCATGGAGACCGAAAGAGAGACTTCTGACTCTCCAAAAGGACAGCGGCTCTCGGAGAAAACGCGTTTTAAAGGCCGTGGCCGCGCAGGAAAATATTCACTCTAACACACAAAAAATGTACATTTTATCTACAAAATAGGCAAAAATTCCCAGCGACGGATAAAGGTTATAAATTGCGTTATAATTAAGTAATGTCTCAGAGGGATGTCTTCACAAGCGTTTTGCATTGCATTAATAGCCGCTCTCGCCTCCAAACTATTTTTATTATTTTCAGGATACGTACCTTTCTCTTGGGCATGTTGAGCTCTTGGAGGTTTTCTTACAAATACAACTAAAAACTGTTTTTCTCAGTGGGATCAGTGCATGTGAAGACGAGTGTCTCCCTTATGCTCGGCAGTGTAGTAAACACACTGGAACAGAGAGGAGAGTGGTTGAATGGGGGGAGGGGTGCGGCTAAAGGCATGATTGATAGGCCGCCGGCCAATCAGGTGACGCCATTCGGGGCTGCAGAACACTTGGAATTTTTTGGGAGCCGGCGACGATCAGGGGGTCTGCACGAAGGGCTCCGTGCAAGAGGGGAGAGATGGGAGGGCTGCCTGCAGGAGTGAGAGGAAAAATATGCCAAAAAAAATATTTATAGACATATATATGTACACGGGGCTGCACTCGAGGACATGTCGCCTCCATTGCAAGTGTGTGTGTGAAAGAGGGGAGGTGTGTGTGTGTGTGTGTGTAACGGGCGAGTCTGAGCGCGCCGTTATACGCAGGCCCGGGCTGCAGGCGACATGCCCCGGTGTAAAAGCCGATGCATCCCCGCTGGCTCGCCTCGAAAGCCGCGGCTCAACATCACATCTGCAGCGGGGCCGGAGAAGATTTATTTTTTTTTTTTTACACCACACAGACACACACACACACTAAAAAAAATCCACTCCGTGTTTGAGTCCAATATGGCGCCCACTCCTCTCTCCGACACATTTTTTTTTGTTTGTCAGTCGGCTTTCCTAAATTCGTTTCAGGAAAAAAAAAGGCTCCCGTCGTCTGCTCCAGACGCCTGCAGGGGGCCCACAGAGCCCGGACAACACAGGCCGCACGAGGAGGCGCTCCGACGGCCGCTGCACACACACACACACACACACACAGACACACAGACACACAGGGAAAAACAGAAGAAGCGCTCCAAAGTCTTTCAAATGACAGCAGATTTTTTTTTTTGTCATTAGCTCACACTCAATGTCTGTTTTTACACACACACACACACACATCATCATCATCATCATCTACCAGAGCACCTGCAGCCGTTCAAAGAACAACAGCCGCTGTCTGGCTGGCAGACAATGGTGCTGATGGTGTGTGTGTGTGTGTGTGTGTGAGAGAGAGAGAGAGGGGTGGGGGGTCGATGCTGAAATATTCAGACAATATCACCCTATTGTCTTGCCATCATGATAGGCCTGCTGCCCCTGTGTGCGTGATTGTACGTCTCCCTCTCTCTCTCTCTCTCTCTCTCACACACACACACACACTCTCTCTCTCTCTCTCTCTATCTCTCTCTCTCTCGGAGGGACTAGAAGGGGCGGGGAGGCAGAGGAGAAGGCGGAGGAGGAATGTAAAAAGCTCCATCCAGCGCTGAGATCGGGAGCATTTGCGCAGATAGTCTGCGCTGCAAGCCCTCAGACACACACACACGCTCTCTCTCAGCCTCACGAGCCGGGGAACTTTTGTTTGTTTGCTTGTTTGTTTGTTGTTGTTGTTGCTTGCCGCTGTTTGTTCCGCGCCATCCGCCTGCAAAAGTGTCCGCGAGGAGGAAAGGCGACCGACCGGACCTCTGCTCAGCATCAGGGATTTAACATGGTGATCAAAGTGTACATAGCATCGTCCTCCGGATCCACTTCGGTAAGGGAAAAAAAAAAAGATGCATGTGATGTTTTTTTTTTTGTTTGTTTGTTTTTTTTTAGCAGCATCCAGCTGAGGCCTGTCTGGAAAGTGGAGAAAAAGGCAGCTGAACTTTTACTGAACTCTCTCGTAAGTGATGTCCTGTGCTGCTGTCAGCTCTGACTCATCAGAAAGCTGCTCTGCCCTCCTCCAGACTCTGGACACAGATGGGGTCTCTCACTGTCTCTGGCTCTGCCTCTCGCTCTCTTGTCTGCCTCCCTTCGTCAACTCTGTCACCGAGAAGGAGGCAGAAAGGAAGTTTGAGGCCGGGGACTGAGTGGGGCAGACTCTTCTGTCAGCTGTGGTTTGTCTCTGCGTTTCCTGACGTGACAGTTGAAGGGTTTTTTTGTCGTTGTTGTTGCAGCTGAGACAGGAAGAGTCCTAAAAAAAACCCACCCAAAATGCACCTCAGGTTGTCTGTGTCACATAGTAAGTAGAGTCTCCTGCGTTGCCTTCACTGTCCTGCAGCCTGGAGGAGCTTCGGCATTCGTTCTCGCCAGTTTCTTCCAGAGTGGGGAGGAATGATGGTGATGCAATTCTCCAGGGCCCCTTTTTAGACCCGCAGCTGCAGACTAGAAACACTTTATGCTCTGTTTGGGACCCGTCGGAGGTCTGGATTTGTAGAAATACTTGTTTTCTTCATCAAAAGTGCACTAAAGTTTGAATTCTGGCTATAACATCGTATTCATACATTATCTGCTTACAGTTAGCATCCGCCTCTCACGGCTGAGGTTGTTAAAAGTGCAAATGTAAAAGTGGTAGCCAGTAAATTTAGTCCCGCACTTAATGAAACCCATAATTCGATGTTGATCACAGCAGAAATTAAAGTGCTTTGTCACTTCATGATTTACCCTCTCGGAGCAGCTTGTCTTTGCAGCTCACACACACACGCGCAGAGGGAAGTGAGCACAGAGCCTCTTTCATCAGGGCGCCGAGTGTCTTTACGGCCCTCCCGGTAAATGACATTTGCGAAAGCTCAGCAGCGGCCTTGCAGGAAAGGAAGCTTCCTGTAAAGTCGGGGAGGTCGGAGTTTAGAGCCAGAGATGCCATCACCGTGCCGGAGAGCCTGTCTGGGAAAATGCATTACCTCCCATTGATCTGCCTTTAGCAGAGTCTGCCAGAGCAAGCCGACACACTCACGTCCTCTTAAATGCTGCTCAGACTCACTCATATTATCATTTTCACTCGACATCTCAGAGTTGGAAGATTCATGTGGCTTTAAGACAAGCTATCACATTACAGAGTTTGTTGGACTTATTCCGTGTGTGATTTATGTAGTGTTAATGTTAGAATCTCCCTCTTTCTCATGTCTATCATTAATGCGATAACGTTAAGAAAACACATTCAGACCAGTGAAAAGCTGCAGAGTGACAAATCGTACCGGAAACCGTCTGCCCTCATCAAGCTTGCAGTTCGATTGCATCACTGACTGCAAAACAACGCGATTGCATTTCACTATCCAGCTGTGTCCTCTGCCACATTGATCACTCCAGTCTAGTGCAACGTGCGGTAGAGCTACAGCCAAAACAGGGAGACAAGTAGGAGTATTTGGAAAAAAACACAAACTTTTAATGCTTTCACTCCACTGAGGAAATGATTGCAGGTCAGAGAGAGAGAGAGAGAGAGAAAATGTAAAATTAGACGGCTGTGTCAGATTCATTCGGTGCCTCACAAGTCGCAATAGTCAGCGTTATTCAGGCAGATGTATCTTCTGAAGACAGAAAGTTCTGCTTCACAATGCAGCACATTTATAGCTTTTTGTGCTTATTGATTTGATGCAGAATTTGATCCCCGTAAAGCTGGAGAAATGGCTTGGCGTTGCACCGTGGCTGATAAACGTCCCAAGAACCATGTGTTTTAAGATTTAATGGGCTGAACTCTGTGATTTCTAAGATAAGACGAGCACAGCTGATTCATAGAAAATGTGTAATGATGCGTAAAGGTCAGTTAGAGAGAAGTACAGTATGGAAATGACAGAGTGAGGAACTGGGTGAGTTGCGTCAACAGTTATCGTTCCTCAACATTTACCACCTGCATGAATGGGAAATAGATAAATTAGTGTGTGTGTGCCTATTTGCTATTCCTCTTTATGCACAGGTGTACTCATCCCAGTCCAATATACTAGTCCTTGTGAAGCTTTGATGTTGTAGTTTAAGGAAGAATAATTTCTTGATAATATAATGTTATTTGAGGAAACAACACACTCTGCAGTCTGACATATTTTCATTGTGTGCAGTACAATCAGCTGTGACAGGAGAAATGAACAAAAGCCATAAAAAGGGCTTACTTCACGTCTGCTCCCTGACACACTTAGTGTGGGTTAGTCGAGTCTTTGAGTAAAGCACTGATTGCCAGCTTAGTCACCTGACCTCTGACCCGTGCTACTCCCCTGTGTGCAGGTTGGTATCCCTGCAAAGCGTATGAGTGTTGACATCATCATATTTCCACCCAGTAATGAGAAGCAGAGTGTTTGGGTCACCTGAAGAAATGCTGTTGTGATTCGCTGGGAATTCTCCAGAGAGTTCTTGTGTTACCGTCAATGAATGGCTTTGTCAGGATTAGGTCATGCTACGTATCTATATCCAACTTTAACCTAAGCAATGACAACAAATTCAAAGTGTGAATGCATTGTTGTATCTGTACATGCAGTCTCTTAGTACTGCACAACTCTCTTTTCCCTGGTTCTTAGGTTACTTTCAGGCCAACTTTTAATACCAAACGAGGATTTTCTTTTTAGAGACACACATGTAAATACTCTTTTGCCTGGGTCTTAGATTACATTGATGCCAAATTTGAATATCAAACTAGGGTTTTTCTTTTAGATACACACATGTAAATATACCTGTAGCAGTGTATCTACACTGTGGGTGACTAAATCAGCTTAAAAATGAAAGCACATCTGTGAACAGAGCCAAAAATCTTGGCCAGCAGCACAGTGTATTTACTGCTTCATTTCCCTTTATGCACTGCAGGCACACTATTGTACAATTTCCTCATTGCCACAATAAATGGACTAAGAATCAGTAATAACTTGGGAATATTTTACTGGTGTGCACATTTTATGTCTCCTGCTTTCTGCCTCAGATTTACTGCTGTTCTTCCTCTGTGTCTTGGGGTCTATAGGTCAGACTTGGATCCCTGCTACAGTGAGTCTGCCAGTTTGTGTAATAGGTCTTTTTTTTTTTTTTGCATCTAGCTGTTGTTTCACCTTTAGGCTGCAGCAATGGAACCCTGGCAGAGCAGCAGCGTAAGGCTCTTTTGTAACTCTGTTGTAATGCTGACTGAGCTCAGGATTGGGTGGAGGCTACTGTTGCTGCTAAAGTTCCAGTAAGCGCCTGTTTTCAGGACAAATCAGACTTGATCTAATCAACATAAAATCTGTATTCCTTAGAAACACGGGGCTTGGGTTGATTCATGTTTCCTGCACTCCAGACATTGGACTTTCCTGCAGTCAAATGTTAGAGTCCCGAGCTATCAGAAAGGCTAGAGATTAGTGAGGCTGCACAAATCACATTGTTCTTCCTTGGAGCTGAGCTCATAATTGTCTCTTAGATATTTTCAGCACTAATGTTCATGTCATTCTTTTACCTGATACAGAAGCAAACACAACAGAAAATGTGACGGTGCACAATACAGGAATGGAGTGGAATTATTACATACATTACATACATTTAGAAATCTGATCATGATTCAGTTCATTGTCCAGCTCCAGAGGTTAGGCTTATCTATGAAGAAGTTTTGACAATTTCAGTTTGAACATGATTTGACCCCAATCCAGAGTCCACATACTGACTTAGTCAGCCTCAGCTGTATTGATCCAGTCCTGTGTTGTGGATTCAGTTCATCTGATCAATGTCTGCCATTGTCTGCCAGAGTGCTGCTCTTTTTTCACAGATTGATCTTGTCTGGGTCTGATCTCACTGGTCCACACAGCTCTCATGTGATGGTGATGATGATGGCGAATGTAAACTGAAGATTCCTCAATCACATCTGTGGTTAAGCTAAGTTCTACATGGAGTGAAAATAATGGTTCCTGCAATAGATATAGACGTAGTTGTTTTTTCACTATGACATTCCTCATAGACCTTAGATTCATTCCTTGTCTTATTTTCACCCATCTCTCATCTCCACTCAAATGTATTTTTGACCATTTCTTACCTCCTTTGTGGACACACCGATCATCTAATGCGTGCTGGAGGTCTTCCTTGGGTGTGTCCATGGACTGTCTTGAAAACATGATAACACATAATTAGAGTTCCAGGTCAGTGCTGATAAAACTGGTATCAAGGGGCAGTAAAACAAAAACAGATTAGTGAGAAACATTATTTGATTCATGCAGTTCTATGTCACGTTTTGAATGAGTGCAGTAAAGTTTATGAAAGTGACATTTTTATTTGTAACATTAGATCTGATCTTAATTCATTCATTCATTCCACAGCCAGGCTAGCAGGCATGTGCGGGCCGAACTGTGGTTATGTGACCTAAATATTCATATCAGCATGCTAAATTGCTCACAGTGACAATGCTATGTTTGCAATGTTAACCATCATAAGGTTAGCACTAAAGCTAAGCTAATGGGAACATCATGAAGGTATTTAATGATAAACCAAAGTGTCAAACTTAAAACTTGAGCTGATGACGGCGCTGGAGGAGTGCTCTTGGGACCAACTCATCCTGAGGGAGAAATGAATGTTTGTACCTAATTTTATGGCAAGCTATCCAATTTCTAGACATTTCGCCCAAAGCCAAACATGTCAATCACATGATGTCTCTAGAGGAAAGGTTAAGGGATCACCAAAGTCACTGGGGTTCATCATTTGGGAACTATGAATGCCACAGGCACCATTCCATCTAATGATGTTAAGATCTTTAACAGGATAAGTGAAAACTTTGACTTGCTAATGTTGATGTAGAGGAAGTCAATGGATTTATCAGGGGAAGGTATCAGCGTACATCCTCTTTGGGGCATCAATGTCCGGCCGAATGGTAATTATAGTAAAAGTATTCAGTAGGTGTATCAGTCGATACAGTGTTGGATCAGTCACTGTTAGCATGGCACCAAAAACACCAAGATTTATTGCTTCATCCATGTGTGGACAAAGCCCAAAAACACAAAGTCAGTTGTTGTGAGGGAAAGCTTGGTTTATGGAAATCAGAAGTTGAAACTGACACTGGACTGTATTGTCTGTCTTTTTGGACTGAGGAGCAATTTTCTTGCATTCCAGAGAAACAGATAAGGTGTGAATAATACACAGCAACAGGAGTAGTTGTTTATTACCACACCCAAAGCCAGGGACAGTCTGGTTATTTTCCATATTAGAATCACCGGCAGCTCCACTCGAGGCATCAGAGCAGCGCAACCGGGTAAAAGGGGGTAAAGCTGGGATCTGTCACTGTGCAATTAGAGGTTGGGGCAGATGGCGTGCGGCCAGTTAGCAGTACAAATTAATTTTGCTTGGCACCGGTACAATGCAGGCTTGCTGGGGGAATGGTCAGCGTGCCCAAAAATAAATAAAAGACATGAGAACAAAGTGAATGCTCGTGTGCAACTTTTCATGTAGAATAAAGTTTATTGTTGTTTTGGCCAGCAGCTTAATGCTGTTATGCTACATACTGTGCTAATGTGAGTCAGCAGGGAACAAGGAGGCCGGGCAGATTCTTCCATCAGAGAGAGGACTGTGTGTTTAGAGACAGGGTGGGTCAAAGTGAGCTTGAGCTCACGGCTTTCCACTCTGTTGCTCCGTACTGCGCTGGTTTCCAGAACAGGTGGGGGAAAGAGCTGGTTTTAGGACTTTGGCCTCGGGAGTCCAACTGCCATTAAATGATTCAAACTGCACCACGGCTCTAATCTGGCAGCACTGTCAGCTCCCTCATTTCCATGCTTCAGTGTTGTTTCAGCAGGTGGCTGTTAAATAATCCACCTGTCTTGTCCGCGCGCTACCAAGCTGGGAGGAGCCCTCGCATGGAGGTGTCTGGACTGACAGGAGGACAATAAACTAATAATTAACCACAGTGTTTTTACCCTGAAGTTGGCTCAGTTTGATTTTAGGTGTGTGAATGTGTGTGTGTGCGTGAGCAGCTGAGGCTTGGATGTGTGTGTCTCCTTGCAGCAGGCCTTATTTGGCTCGTGTTTGACCAGTTACCTCCTCTCGAGTCCCAGAGGAGCTGTTGTTTCCGTCTGGCCTTGTAGGGCCATCCTCCCTCTTACACACACCCACTGAGGTCTCATTGGGCCACACTTTCATACACTAAATCACACACACATCCATGTAGATAGGGGAAGGGACAAGACAGCAAGATTAGCACACATTTCTATCCATTCTGTAGCTTGTTTGGACTGTGACAGAACTTGTGTACATACCTGATATCACACCTATCTATAGGTATATTCTCTAGTATGTCACCGTGTCACTCTTTATACACTTTTACTTCCTGTTGAGTTCATGAGATGCATATTTTTGGTGTGGTTTTGCATTGAGTTGGGCACACTATTTTAAGAGCATCATGTACAAGACACAAGTGTAAAATGTGCTGCTGTGCAAATTCAACACAACAGCCTTTTGTGAGAAAGGGCTGCCTTTCACAAATAATCACATCTGCACGGAAATCCCAGATGGTGACAGAGATAGCAATTCTCATGTGCCAGTACAGTCTCTCTTTGTGGGGAAAATACTTACCACTGCATAAAAATAATAGGCTTTGACAATTTGTCACATTAAAGGTATGCAACATGTTATAAATGCTTTGAAAAGGTTCCATTTCCAACAATAAAGTGCCATTTCCTGTTAAAATGTGAAGTTGATAAAGGGAGTCCAGCCTTGGGAATTGCCGTCTTCCTCTCTATCACCTCACTGGCATTTTTCATGCAGATAAAACACAATCCTTCCCTGCTTAGCCTTCAGCCTGTGTGAATCTCTTGTGTCACTTCATTCACTTGTCGGCACACGAGTGGTAACTTAGTAACAGAGCAATCTCTGAGTGTCATTTCTCACGGCGAAGAAGTGTCTTTATTTTTTGCAGCAGACTGAGAGCAGCATGGTGAACCCTTCTGCTTCCTCATAAGGCTGAAGTTAGCACATGTCTAACTGACAACTTCCCCCTCTGCCACCCTCTCTTGTCTCCCCCACGCGCAGATTAAAAAGCAGCAGCAGGATGTGATGGGCTTCCTGGCGGCCAATAAGATCGAATTCGAGGAGTGTGACATCGCGGCCAACGAGGCCAACAGGAAGTGGATGAGAGAGAATATTCCGGAGGAGTCCAGGCCGACCACAGGGAACCCTCTCCCCCCACAGATATTTAATGAAAGCAAATATTGCGGGGTGAGGCACACTTGCACTTGCACAGATGCTTTGAATTATTGACAAATGATTGTTTATGCAATGACAGAAGTACTCTGATCACACTCAAAGCTGCACGCACAAATCAAGGATGGTGGGTTTTGAATGAAAATTCTGATGTTTTAAGGGATATTCTTAAAGTCGCACTAATTGACATTTTATATTACTAATTGATATATTACAAATTACTATACATAACATGGAAGGTGTCACAAAATCACAGAGAAACTGCAGTTTCCTTCAGCTCTACAGAGCAGTTTAGTGTCTGTCAGCAAACTTTTTAGCTTTCACTGTATGATTCCAGCTGTTTTTTCACTCTCACGCATGAGTTTGAGGAGTTGGCTGGTTTTCAGCACACAAAAAAAAGATAAATTCCCACCTCTATACCTGGGCAGACAGATGAGCTCGTGAATATTGTGGAGCATTTAACCCTTAAGAACCAGATACATCTTTCAACAGCATAGAAGTCCAATTATGGCTGCTTTACGTTTTCAGTAACATTGAACTGAAGTAAAATGGGAATTAGAATTTTTATCAGAAATATCTCCTGGAAGAAGGTTTGGAATGGAATTTAAAGTAATAGTTCAACATTTTTGAATAAAAAAGTTTTATATACACCACAGACATAATGAGAGATTTAACCAAATTTTAATATTTTAAAGGTATAACAAGTAACAAGCAACCAGTTGCCAGATTGTTAGCGAGTGGCGATTCCAGGGACTTGGGATCTCACAGAAACTTGTCTGATTAAATGTGACTTTAGAAGAAAACAAACACGGAGGCAGTTTCTCTCCAGTTCTTTTCCTGGTCTGTTTTGATGCGGTGAGTCTTACATGATACACCGAACGAGCACTCAGACTGTTCATCATAATTCCACAAGCTTGTTCTCCTTTTCTACTGTCTAACAAGCTCAGAAATCAAAAGTCCTGTTTGTGCTACTGGCAGTCGTGTTTCTGTTCGACAGAAGTAACAAGTCATAAATATCAACATTTCAAACATTTGAAATGAGGCTGACTGCAGTCGGTAACATTAGGATTATGTCTGTAAACCCCTCATGCTACAGGATCATTTGGACAGATAATCTGCTCAGATCAGGGTTGAATCTGGGGAAAAGCTCCAAAATTGTTGGGAGGGGCGAATTGGACACATGCCTAATTTTGAAAGAAAAAATGGTTAGTTTATCTTAGCATAAAGTCTGGAAACAGAAGGAGTCGACTCTTTCCAAAGAAAACAAAATCTGCCTAAAGGTCATATTATATCTTGTTTGTTTAAACATCACAAAAGCAAAAGTAAAAAAGCAACAAGATATGGGCACATAACCCCTCGTAAAACTGCAACTTGTTGTTTGTTTACTTGGGTTTTAAAGGTGGTTTGTACAGAGCCGAGTTAGCTGCTTATAGAACTGAACAACATAAATCAAATGATATAATGAGAAAAAAAATAAAAGCCACAGCCTGGTGGGTGGGGTTGCAGTATTTCTCATGTCCATGCCCTGTTCAGATACTCCACCATAGTCCTCAGTACTATGCCAGTAGATGCTAGTTTACACCCATTGAAAAGACACAGGGCCCTTTAGCCTGGGTGCACTGAAGCGTCGTGCTGTGCAGTTAATGGATGGCTGGAAGTGAAGCTGCACATGCAGGATGGGCTGCGTTGAATGTCACAGACAAAGAAAACAGCTTTTCCCAGGATACTTGCAGCTGTATGTGTGTATGTGTCCCAGTATGTGTGTGTGTGGGAGAAAAAGGAGAGAAGACAAAGGAATGAGAGGGAGTGAGGGATCAGGAATGAGAGAGGCTGCAGGCAGCTAAACAGTAAATGGATGAATGTGTTAGCTTGTTTACCCTGGATTACATTCTCGAAGACAATACCCTCCTATCAGATTGACTGCCGAGGCCAGTCCCTGGACAAATAGCACGACCTCGGCGATGACTGTTTCTCACCAAGTCGCTTTACCGCTCAGATTGTCGCCCTCAGGCGCTGATCCAAAGCCTGTTTCACATTATCATTCCTCAGGTTGGAGGTCAGCACGAGGCGAACTGATCCCCTGATCAATCCGCATCTAAAGTTTCTCTACGTGTCTTCCTCTTTCTCAGAACTATGAGGCCTTCTTCGATGCCAGAGAGGACAACGCAGTGTATGCATTTCTGGGTCTGACTGCTCCCCCGGGCTCGAAGGTAATCTTATGAGCACAAAAACACACACTGATGTCTGTCCT
>JBAJHX010000053.1:19477921-19490775 GCA_037176925.1 Amniataba percoides | reverse complement strand
TAAAAGAGCAACACAAACAAACACCAACAGGTGTTTTCACTTAACACATTTAGTACTTTAGTGCATATTTAGTTACTACTATTACTATATCTAGTTTTGTTATAGAAAAGCCTTTTTATTTGATCATTCTTATTAAAGGTCCTGTCCCGTGTGGTAACCCTGGTGCTTTCAGTTTGCTGATTACACGTCTGCTCAGGTTGAAGTTGGGTGGAGCTATGTCGTGAATTGGATCACCAAAAGTCCATGCCTTAAGGTAATAATAAGGTAGAAGGTGCTCAAGCCCAGCAAGTGTCATTTAGAGGCTAAATGAAACAACAAAATGGCTGAATAAAATTCTTATTATGTACTGAAATGCTGCACACTACCAAAGACTGAATGATGAAACTTAAAAAAACAAAACAAAACAGAAATGTACATCTTGTGTTTAAGAAAAGACAAGGAAACACACAGATACACACATTCAGAAGAGACTCGGCACCAGAAATAGAGATTCACTGAAAGAGTAATACTGCTGCTTGCAGTAAATTTAAATCAGAAAATGAACTCAACAGGAAGGGTCTAACTGAGTACCCCGGAGAGCCAGGCTAAATTTATGTTAGCTTTGCAGAAGGCTTCAGAAATAGAGACATTGTTCAGTTTCCAGACCTCTAACTGGACTGAAGGAAAGCAGGAAGCACTTCCACCGCAGTCAAAGCCATCAATTCTACAGGCTGCACAACTTCAAACTCCTGTGTTTAGAAGTGTGGTGTAGACCTATTATCAACACATTATAACACATTACTGTCCACATGAGTAATTTCTTACTGTAAATGCATAGACATAATTTTCAGTTACACCCCCAAAACTTGTAAAGACACACACATATGCAATTTGCTATATATGTAATTATTTCTAACGACACACCATTTCCCGAAGTTAGCTGACAGCACTGTAGTGTTCCAGTAAACTGGTTGATTATAAGCAGGCTATTATTTCATTCACGATTTTTTACAAACAGATTTTTTCAGAAAACTACAGGGTCAGGTTCAGTCTGTTCTCTTGGACTAGAAAAGGAGCATGCACCAACTTTCCAAAAGCAGCAACAGATTTTAAAATTGAGGAAGAATGAACATTTTCACATGCCATCTGTTTTGGAAAGGGAAAGTCACACAAACTTCCACAAGCAACATATTTTTAGTATTAATAGCATTATTCTGTGTAAATAACCGGTTCAGCTCTTGCTTCTATTTTGGTTAATTACACGCTAGAAACCTTATTCTGATACCAGTCCCAATGTTGGCCATGAAACTGAGTATGCTGTTAGCATATTGAAATGAAATGAGGGCAACGTGAATAGAGGATAAAACTCCCAAATAGACACCAGTGATCTATGAATGATTTATGAGAAAAAATACCTGTCAATTAGTGTCTGTTTGATCTGCTCGTTTTTTCTGATCTTATCAATATATTAGCTAATTATCAGATATTCATGTACCTAATAAACAGTGAACAGCCATCAACATTTGTGTCAGGTGGAGATTTTTAATGTTCAAAACAGTAAGGTTAAGTTATTAGTTTTGAAAATACGTCACTAACATCCTCTGCAATGTGTGTAGGTCATCTCATTTTAGTGAATATTTTCCTTTTTGTCAATTAAAAGAAAACAAAACAAATTTTAAGAAATTCTTCTTCTTTTTTTAAAAAATGATTTGAAAAAGCGGTCCACACTTGGTCAGTGTAGAATTAAACTCCACTGATGGTGTTGTAGGGAACATATGTGTATGTTTATACGTGTGTGTGTGTGTGTAAGAGCAGGTGTGGGTGTATGTGTGTGTTGAACTCTGTTACTGGTTGGATATCATTGCTAGCTCAGGGATTCCTGTGCACATTAGTGGCCGCATGAGTTGTGGTAAGGTTGTTTTGTGTGTGTATGTGTATGTGTGTGTGTGTGTGTGTGTGTGTGCCGCTCGCCCCCCCATCCCCTGTCCTATTCTCTCCCAGTCTCTCTGTCCTGTTGTCCCAGCATGGCTGCAGCATGGCTGCTCGGTGGACTCTCTCTGTGTCGCTCTCTGCCTGCCTGTTCTGGCCTACATGTTTGGCCCTGACCCCCCCTGCTGAGCTCCCCCAGCCCCACAACTTGCCTCCCTTGTTGGGCTTCAACAGCAGCGATGGCAGCATGTCCGTGGATCTGCCCATGGCTCTGAGGGTTTTCAGCGTGGACTATCACCATGTGCAAGCTCCCTTTGAGATTGTGCTGTGGATCATGCTGGCCTCGCTGGCCAAGCTGGGTAAGCTTCACGTGGTTTTCTGGTCATACATGAAAAGTAAGGTTAAATAAGTTGCTATTGAAGGGGATTAAATGCTGGCAGAGTTCAAAAGTTAGAGTTCTGAAGTTAGCTGAAATGTCTTCAGGGTTTGTTGTATGAGTAATGTAATCCAACTGGTGTATCAAATCATTATTATTTTCATATTTCTTATCTACATATATTTACTATATTGAGGAACACAGGAAAAGAAAATTTCTGTAACTCTTTATGGCTTCATAGTTTAAAATTTCATCCCATTTAAAAATGTGTGATTCTTCCAAAAATGTAAGATGTATGGAAAGTGTCTAAAGCCAAAACAAGCATCCCATTACTCCCCAGCTATTCATGCATTATATAGTTTATATGACTTTAACAAATTTAAGACAGAGTGACAAAGCGAAGATTCTTGCAGCTAAAAAAAGTCTCAACATCGTCACATCTATGCTGGTCCATTTATGCTGTCTGTCTCTGCTCCAGGTTTCCACTGGTCAGGTCGAGTGCCAGCAGTCGTCCCAGAGAGCTGTCTCCTCATCATGGTGGGCCTCCTTGTTGGAGGGGTGATCTATGGCGTTCGCCACTCTGCTCCCCCAACTCTCAGTGCTGATGCCTTCTTCCTCTTTCTGCTCCCACCCATTGTCTTGGATGCAGGATACTTCCTGCCAGGGAGGCTGTTCTTTGAAAACCTTGGCACCATCCTCTGGTTAGCGCTCAGTCAATGTGTTCATATTTATATGAATGTGTGTTTGTGTGTGTGGTTTTGAAAAAAATGTATAATTACTTTTTTTTTGGTTAGTCCATTGATCTAAATTGAGATTTCTCAGTGGCTAATTGCCCTGTAATTCTGTGCATACAAATATCCTCAGAGGATAACTCATAATGACTTTGGTGATGCTCTTGCCTTCTGTCTAGTGCTACCACCAGGTCACAATATGCCTAAAACTGGTATATGGTATACATGTATACTGGTATATGATCAGATATTTGAAATACTTGTGGCATTCCCATCTGCATTAAGTGTTCTTTAGCGCTAGATATAATCTGTCAGCCCAGTCGGCACAGTGAGCATGTTACTATGCTACTGTTATTTACTATTTTGCATCATTAAAAGGGTGGCACACAGTGAAGGACTGCAGAGGGTGATCATCTTACTCAGCAGTTCTCTTCATCTTTTATATCATCTAGTTTTTATGGCCTACAACTTACCAACACCAAATGGCAGACAGTCCAAGTTGAAAACTCTCCGATGACCATAGTGGAGCAGGTAGCCACCAAAGAACCAGACAGTCTTCTTGCTCTTCAGTCAGTGGAGAACAAAACAAAGCTAAAAGGAGATAAAGGTGCAGAAATATGACTGCAAATGTAAATGCAATATCAACTAAGGTGATAATACATCAGTATTTATAGTTTGTTGTGCTTAAATACAGATTTAAGGGAAAATGTAAATGTAACAAGGGAGACATCTGGCTTTATGTGGTTTTAATTGATATTACCTTGAGCCCCTTACCAAACTGTATCTTCCCTCTTCCTCGTGATGCCGATGACTCTGCATATGTCTCCAGGTACGCAGTGCTGGGAACCTTATGGAACGTGCTGGGCATCGGCCTGTCTCTGTACGGCGTGTGTCTGCTGGCCCAGAGCACTCTGGGAGACGTCTCTCTACTCCACTGCCTGCTGTTTGGCTCTCTTATTGCCGCCGTCGACCCCGTGGCCGTGCTTTCCGTCTTCCAGGAGATGCACGTTAACGAACAGCTGCATATCTTGGTGTTTGGAGAGTCACTGCTCAACGACGCCGTTACTGTGGTGAGAGGAGGAGTGGTGACCGGGTGCTCTCTCTCTCTAGACTCAAAGTTAGACTTAACTTTACTGATCCCTTGGATTGACTCCCTCAGGGAAATTAAAACACTAAGATAAAACATCTTATTTTGATCAAGCCTCTCCCTCCTCCTCAGGTGCTCTACAAGCTGTTTGAGTCTTTCCTCCGTCTGCCGTCAGTGTCTGGACTGGATGTGTTGCTGGGGGGGTGCAGGGTGGTGGTGGTGGGCCTGGGCGGCCTGTTCGTGGGGCTCTTCTTTGGCCTGGTGGCGGCCCTCACCTCACGGTTCACCTCCAGAGCCCAGGTCATTGCCCCACTATTTGTCTTCCTCTACTCCTACTTGTCCTACCTGACCTCAGAGATGCTTCACCTCTCTGGTATCATGGCGTGAGTGCTGCTGAGTATCCACTTAAACTCAAAGACCTCCTTTTGTAAATGTTTAGCTTGGTAAAATCTGATCACGCCTTCAATTTTTTATTTTTTTTTTTGCAGCATTGTTACCTGCGCTGTGACCATGAAGCAGTATGTGGAGGCTAACGTGTCCGAGCGCAGCAACACCAGCATCCAGTACTTCCTGAAGATGTGGAGCAGCGTGAGTGAAACCTTAATCTTCATCTTCCTGGGCGTGTCCACAATACAGGACGTCCACATGTGGAGCTGGCCCTTTGTCTGCTCCACCCTGCTGCTCTGCCTCATCTGGAGGGCCACAGGTAGTTTTAAAAATCCTTTATGCGTTAAAAAGGCCGGCGTAACAACGGTGTTCTGGTCAGGAGCTTGATGAGCAGTTGTCAAAATAAAGGCATCAACCCATTTCCACTCCTCTGAAGGTGTTCTCCTGCTCACCGCTGTGGTGAACAAGCTCCGCAGGAACGCCGTGACCTTTCGAGATCAGTTCATCATCGCCTACGGAGGTCTGAGGGGGGCAATATGTTTCTCCCTCGTCTTCCTGATCGATGACTTCCCAAAGAAAAGACTCTTCATCACAACCACCATTGTGGTCATCCTCTTCACTGTCTTCGTGCAGGTTAAAGATTCTAATGAAAGACGACCAGTTTCTGTATTTTCAGATAGCAGCTTTTCTCATTTACGTTGCATTCACCTGGATTTCACGGAGTACTTGAGTGGTGCTGTTTGTTGTGTTCACTTCTGTCTGGCTTCCAGGGGATGACCATTAAACCTTTAGTAGAGTTGTTGGATGTGAAAAGGAAGAAGAGAGCTTTGCCCACTGTCAGTGAGGAGATCCACAGCAGGGTGAGAAAAAAACAGCTTTTACAGTGAGTTGCGGACCTGTAATATGGTTTTTAAGGAATACATAACACTGTATTTGTATTATAAGTATTGTGTATTCACTGACTGATAAGAAAGCACCAAAATAAATCATGTCTCTTGTTCATTTAGGTAAAGTAATACTGAATACTTTGTGATGTTTATTAACACATCTTTCATTATCTCATCGCATTTTAACTAACCAATATAATCTTTACCAGAATTTCATTTAAAACATTTATTATATATCTTAAGAGCTTCACTGTGTTTTCCATATTCGGTTTCACAGTGTATAAAAGCAAATGTTGAACCAAAACAGGATGGGGGATGAATTTGGTGTTAATATGTATTATAATTTAGCTGGTTGTGCATCCTCAAATGTAGCTTCTTTAAATATCTTTCTTCCTTTCTTGATAAGCTTATAAGCTTTAGTTTCCACTTGATAGTGTCTAGCAGTAGTCTAGTTTCATGGTCTCTCTTCTGCCTTTGTGACTGTCCTGTCATGTGTGAAAATGAAAATTATAGTGTTTGTTCAGGATGGTATCTGTGAACTGGTTTCTGATTATTATATGGGAGCAAACCTAATCTATAAATGATATACTTCCGTCATGTCTCCGCTCAGCTCATTGATCACCTGCTGGCGGGGATAGAGGATGTGGTTGGCTACTGGGGGCAGCACTACTGGAAAGACAAGTTAGTAATTTTCCTCTTTTCATTTTTACTTTTACCCTCTGTTTTCTGTAGAAGCATTCGAATAAACGTATGACCTGAAATTACCAGTAGGTGGCAGCAAACACCACAATCAAAAGTTCACCATTTCATCATTCGTCTATCAATTTCCACAAGTCAGGACTTGCAGTAAGTTCAGCTGGTTACTGTGATTTATTTTGTGTGTGCCTGTGAGGTTTGAGCAGTTCAACAGGAAGTACCTTCGTCGTTTTCTGATCCGTGAGGATCACCAGGCCCGCTCCAGCATCCTCAGAGTTTACCAGGAGCTGGAGAGAAGAGAACAGAGGGGAGACGAGGAGGCGCCACCACTGTGAGGAAACAGTTGTTTGTTGTAGCTGGGCTCAGGGGACTTCACTGAAGGAGCCCCAAAGTCCTATAAATGTCCATGACCATCACAGGTATATGTGCTGTGTGCTTCAAATCTTAGAAATACAACTTTCCTTGGTGGTTGAACACAGTAAGTTTATGAGAGTCCCTCACAGCAATATTTCCATCTGTTTGAAAGTAAAACATTAAGCAAAAATTTATTATTATTATTATTATTATTATTATTATTATTATTATTGTCATTATTATTATTATTATTATTATTATTATTATTATTATTATTATTATTATTATTATTATTATTATTATGATATTGAAAAAAAGATAAAAATTAGTCAGTCATCATAGCACAGTTTTTGATGAAACTGATGAGAGTATTCATGCCTCACCTTCAGAGTGGACCCTCGCTCCCACAGCCGTCCACTCTTACCGGAGGAGATGGACAGCATCAGGCGTATTCTCTCCAGAAACCTCCAAAACTTCAACAACAAGGTAAATTCACTGATTCGATTTTTATCTAAGGAACCTCTGAACATGCATTACTGCTTTGTACCATCCATCTACCATTCATCATGTATGTGTCATCACTCCAGCAGACACCAGCCTACAGCAGACACACTTTGCACCAGGACGCCACTACAGACAGAACGAGGAGGCCCCTTCACAGACACCAGAGTCTCGGAGAGAGATACACATACAACACAATCACACACTGGCCACAGGTACTCTTTCCATGTAAATTACACATTTTTGAATCATTTAGCCATTTTTTCAGAGTCTTGTTTTTCTTGTTTTCCTTTCAAAATGCTACATACCGTTATCATTCAAAGGCTACCTGGAATTCAAAGTGTCTTCATGTAAGCACTTAATGAAAATAAAAAGAGGATGACATCTATTTTGAAATAAGGCAGAATAGTTCCTATTTCAAGAAAAGTTATAAGGGAAATTTATCACTAAGCTTGACTGATTGCATTGAATTTTTTCATCGAAATGATTTATAGTTTTTTTTTAACAGGATATAAAGAGTTAGAATGATTTCAAATTACATTTTCACTTTCAGAGTATGTTTTACTGAATACTTCTGTTGTGACAGGGGGAAGATGGAGAGTTCAATGGTACCCGCAGAGTGAGAGCAGGACTCAGCAGGTCCCACACAGGTAAGATGAAAGATAATAGCATAATCAAATATTAGACTGAAAATGACTTTTTGTATTCAAGTTACAACCTGAATCTCTCCCAGACTGGACTCCCATTGATGTGTATGTAAGAAAAAGAAGATGTATCATGGGATTGACCCTTGTCTCTCTCTGCCTCTTATCGTTTGACCACGACACCTATGGTGCAACTCTTCTGACTTTGTGGGTCTTCTCTCGGCAGTCTGCTCCATGAGCCCGAGGCCTGTCCTCCAGGACTCGCCAATCCCAGCAGCCCCAGCTCAGACAGGACCAGGAGGTCCGAGCTCCTCAGCTGGGGGGGAGGACCAGATCCCTCCAGAGCACCAAGCACCCGTAGGGAGAGCCCCGAAGAAACAACTCAGCTTTGTTTTGGAGAATGAGAAGCAGTAATGAAGGGAGACTGTGAAAGATACAGAAGAGACGGACTGTCAACCAATGAATTCACTGTGTTCAGTCACTGGCTCCATAAAGTGATAAGTACCTCATATTTATTAAGCCATGGAGTAATGGCTTTCGAGACTGGGCTGATAAACGGTTTTAGCAATCTTACGAGTATCTTCCAATTAAAACTGTTATGGATTAATGGTTTTAATGGATTAAACAATTAAGCTTCTGGTTTTATTATTTTCAGCGTTTGACGGTCACAATAAAGATTTCCGCAGCTCCAAGTTTCACCTCTTTGGTTTCACCTTTGGTGGAGGTTTGAAGGTTATTTGCGTCTGTAGTCTAATTCATTTTCAAAGCAGCGCTCTAAGAGTAACACCTATCTTTGAAATACCTTATAGTCATAAACTCTGATACTCGCTGTCCACGTTATGAGCATGCACACAAACCAATCCTGCCTCTCCTTGTTTCATTTATAAATGCACAGCACACCCACTGGTAATTTGACGAGGAAAGCTTCCCAAAATAGCCGCTGTCCCTGACAGCAGTTACTGACCCTGTCAGTCAGTGAAGCCTCTTTTCACCACAGCTCCCACCACGTCGGGGAGTGGCTGGGAGACACTGTTTTCTTTAGGAGTGGGACTGGGCAGAGGGTTGTAGAGTGGACACCGGCAAGGACTTGACAAATAACTGACCTGAAGACTGCAAGCCGGGGAGAAAGAGCACAGTGACGGAGGCTTTAAGTTAGAGTTATGAGGGTGGGAGCCGCAGCCTTGGCTGGAGGGATATTTGGGGCAGTGGGGACTCTGTGTTTCTTCATAGCCTTTGGTACAGACTACTGGCTGGTGGCCAGTGACAACTGTGGACCATATACATGGCCGACCCAAACAACCCTGACGGGGGAAAAAGATGCCAATGGGACTGAGGTAGGACAGATAGATGAGTGCACATAACCGCCGATATTCACCAACACAAATACTTACAGTGAATACAGACGTTACTGCTACATGTCAGAATTAGTCAGTGACCTCAAACATAATGCACATAATAATACAGCAGTACATTATTTTTATCACTGACACATCTGATGTGAAAACCACAAAGGGCCCAATGTGTAACCTGATCAGCTGTGTAGACATTGCTATGCCACTACAAGGTATTTTAAGGTGTACTGAAATAAATTGATCTTTCAATTTTGTAAAGTTGGGGGACTGATTGACTTTGACTTTCAGTAAGGACCAAACTCCAAAAACACTGGATCCCATCTCTTCCCATATAGCTGCTAATAGTATATATTACATTAGTGTATTAAAACACTCAATGTTTAGCAATAAAATATCCAATTATGTGATACACTATCCACATGTACAGAGTGCTGCATTATGAAACTATTTGTTAGGGTCAGGTCAGGGAAAGTTTGTGGTTTAATTGCGGTGTGTTGTGTCTCAACACACTGCAGATGTTTTCTGTATCAAACCAGATAACAGTGTCTCTCTAACCTTTTCCAATGTGATTTCATCACCTTAACCAGACAGGATGTGGATGGGAACCCCTGACTACAGTGTCCTTTGCATTTTACACCACCATCCACCTCGACAACCCCTCTGTGGTTCATAAATGTTCGTAAATGTTGCGCATCAATCTCAACAAAATTCTGCCAGTCATTATGTTTTACAGCATGAAAGAATTAGTAAAAGAATTTAGTACCACATAAAACGACAGAGGTGGCACTTTCATATAGCTGCAACCTGCCTGAATCATTACCTCCGCTGTCAACTGTCAAACAAAGTTTAAAAAAAGTTAAAAGTTAAAAAAGCAAAAGTAGCCTTCCCAGTCAAGATGACCCTGATGACGTCATCAGACTCAGTGGAGTGCCCCTTTAATTTTCCAGCTTATTCTTCCGTGCCACATTTGTGAGAAAGTTCCCAAAATGCAAAGTAAGGGATACGTTTATAAAAGCTAATCCCCTGGCGAACTCCTCCCTACCATCACAGCACAACAAAGTCTTTCATTTCCAATAAAAGAGGATGATTAAAGTTGCTGTGTGTTATTCAGCACCATCAATCATGTTTCTGACAAGCAAATGGAGAGTATCACTCATGCGTGTTTCATAAGTTCTCCTTGAAAACCTCACAGACTAGCGGGCCATAATCAGAACCACGTTTGATGCCGCTGGAGTCCCACAGAGCAGAGACGTGTCGACAAAGCTGACAGACATTAAAGTTCATCCATCTTCAGACATTTGAGTGTCCATCTCTCTGTCTGTCTATCTGTCTGTCTGTCTCTTCCTCTCATTTAAGATCCAGTTAGTGGAGGCTGTCACAGGTCCTCCTCCGTCTCTCACTCTGCACCACGAGGGCTTCTTCTGGCGATGTTTGTTTCACGTGGAGCCCACAGCACACGCGGTCGTGGCCACCCTCTTCAGTACGTAGGCGGCAAAGCGTTTTGGTTGGGCCTCGTCCAGCGTGGTCGCACGTCTCATGCTAGGCAGTGTGGTCTGCTTGACGTGCAAACAAGAGCAGGGAAGAAAAATGTCTATGATTTGGATATTTGACAGAAAATATACAGGAGGAGAGGAGGAAGAATGTGTTGGCATCTAAGTCAGTGGGTGTATTATGGGGTGTTTTTCTTTAAACCACATTGTGTGGGGGTTTTTTTACTCTGTAGGCTCTTTAGAGACTTAAAAAGACTTTTCCTCTTTTTCACCAGCAAACCAGCCAAATTCCAAAGTCTGTATCCATGGTTACCTTTTCCCCCTGCCCGTTGCACTCGGACAGGTGCCTCATCAAAGTTATGACGCTACAGCAGGTAAAACACTCACTGATACGGACAGATGACAGTCTAAAGGGGGGAAAAAATCTAAGAAATAAATAAAAGTGAAATAACAAAATGAATGCAGATGCTTCTGTACAGGACACTGAATGGTTTGATGAAAGTGATGCTATGGCCTCCTTTGGACGAACTTGTTAGACAGCGCTCTCCACAGCAATCATAGAAACGTTAAATGAGTACCATCTTTTAGAAAAATGTTTCTGAAGACTAGACCAGAATCTATTCAAAGGTGTCATTCTTACGACGTCTTAGCATCTTTCAGAGTGATCTTTTAAAATTTTCCACATATACACCCACAGTTACGAGCATATCATCACTTCCTCACACACAGACATGAAATTTACACTGGGCTATTTACAGCAAGAATAACAGTAAAATAAGCTTAAATTTCCAACTCATCGATATAACACAGTAATAGCGAGAGACTGAAGTGTTGTGTCTGCACTGGAAAACAGAGGAAAGACCAAGGTCACACACACACAAACACACACAAATGAAAGTCTGCACACTGCTAGAAGTAGAAGTAAAGTGGTGAAATACTGAATCTGTAGGCCTATGTATATACATAAGTAGTCAGATTAGTCTAAAAATACTCAGACCTGTACACAAAGATCCACCCATTAAATATGATAAGATAGAGCAGGTGGCATAAAAACTGCAAGGGGAAACAACTAGGCTGGCTGTGAACAAACCAATCAGCACCTCTAAAACTCAGTAATCAGCATGTTACTAAGCATGACAAGTGAGAAAACATTGCTGTCAGTTGTTTAATTCTGTAAAAGTCACTGAACCCTGAATCACAAATAGTTGTTTTTGTATGTAATTAACAAATGAGATATAAAGTATGCAGTTGCTTTAGACGCCACCCGTTTTTCCCTTTTTCCAATCTTTATACTAAGCTTCTTTGAACTCTAGCTTAATACAGTATTTAAAGTTCAGATATATGAGAGAGAGGAAAGACAAAATTTTCTTATCTAAATCTTACTTAAAAAAAAAAACCCTGTGCCCTTCAGAAATTTTCAGACTAATTAAGACTATTTAATTGAGGCAGGTCAGTCCCCTCAGGTTGCTAAAATGCTCCAGTTTAAATGTAATAATGTTGAAAATGTAGTTAGCTAACTGTTCTAATGGAGGCCTGACTCCATGTCTCGCAGTGTTTCGGGGTTTCTGGACCGTGCTGATAATCCTCGGCCTGGTGGCGGCCCTGACCGGAGCCTTCCTCTTGGTCTGCGGTGTCCCCTTCAACAGCCACAAACTGTACAAGCTGGGCGGCGCTTTCCTCATCTCTGCTGGTAAAAATACAGACTCGTGTGTGTGCGCGTGTGTGTGGAGTGTGTAACCATAGTACTTATCTGCAGTGAGAAATATGCTGGCAGGGGAATAGGTGAATGCACAGACACAAACACATGTTGCTGCCGTGGCTGTCAGCTGTCCATACCTGTCACATGACAAACACATAGCAGATGTCACTCTGCAGCGCCGTCGCTATAACAACAGCAGGTTTAAACACCGCTGCTGTGGTAACAGCAGAGATGAGCAGGAGCTGCATTCCTCTGGTGTTAACTCACAGCGGTGACAGCCTGGATCTGTGTCGCCCCGTCCCTCTGATGCTCTCTGTGTCTCTCCCCAGCCTGCTTGTTCCTGTTCATGCTGCTGCTCTACGTGCTGTGGATGGAGGTGGTGGAGGTGAAGCTCTACGTCCTGCAGGAGAGAGGAGACACATGCCCGCAGGCGGAGGTTTCGGTGCTCTACGGCCTGTCGTTCATGGTGGCGGCCGCCGGCGTGCCCCTGGAACTGGTCTCCGGCTTGGTCTTCATGCTGGCGGGCCGCGCTCTGCAGGCCAGCAAGTGAGGCCGCCGTCCGGCCTGCGGGGGAAGGAAGGACTGACCTTTTCAAGTCCTGCAACAGGGACTCAAGTGGGATCCAAATACGGGCTGGAAAGACGTGATCAATATCACAGCACCACCCTTTGGAAGCCAAGTAACATGCAACCAGAGACACTGAGACACAGTTTTATATAACTTGCTTTGCTTTATTTCTATA
>JBAJHX010000053.1:19456819-19477821 GCA_037176925.1 Amniataba percoides | reverse complement strand
CCTTTGGAAGCCAAGTAACATGCAACCAGAGACACTGAGACACAGTTTTATATAACTTGCTTTGCTTTATTTCTATATAGATCACTAATTACTGTCGAGTAATTATACAACAATAAGCGAGTGTTGCAGTTTATGGGATAAATGTGGCATGATGTGGATGAGAAACCGCCATCAAGGAACAAAATATGCAGTTACATGTTTTCTTCTACACATTTTATTTTGTGGATTGTTGTTTTTATTAATGCTGTGAATGACGAGTCCACAGAGCGTAAGGTGGGCGATGTATGGGTGAACCAGCTGTGCCCCCCCCCCATCCTGTTTTTGGCACACGATCAAAGTGGGGGCGAGCGAGTTGGGAGGGAGGAATGGGTGGATGGACTGGTGACAGAAATGGTAGGTTTGGATGCAGGGTGGGGTGGGGGTGGAGCAGGAGAGGGTTGGATATAAGGGGGCTATAGAGAGAGAATTGATGCTTGTAGGGGTAGGGGGGGCACAAGGGGGCTTTGAGAAATGAACAGCTGTTTGTGGCTTTGGTTGGTGTACAGCAGGCCAGCCACCTGCCTCCTTCACCCCAATCACATTTCACTCCCTCAACGAAAACCTTTCTCCTCTCTGCCTCCTACTATAATGTTTCTCCGTCGCACCCTGCGCGTTCACACAAACTTTAAATTCAGACACCAGTGCTTCTAACAGATAATCTGTCAACACTCGCCCATTGCACACGCAGACAAAGTGACCCGCTTCTTTCTTTTCCTCCGTGTTATCCAAAAGGGAAGCACAGACTTGTGATTGTATCATAACTGCCACAATATTAGATCACCCTCCTTTTTCATTGGTCTGAATGGGCAGCATGTGGAAACAAGCAGGCGGACTCTCAATCACACATATCAGCTTTCATCTGCTCTGCTGAGGAGCAGGAGTGGTGGTGGTGGTGGTGGTGGTGGAGGGGAGACGAGGACATGTTTGCTTCAAAGAACTCACTGATCAAACACAATAAAATACACACAAAAAACCACACACACATTCTGTGGACTCCCCAGAACACGCTAATGTTAATTACTGATATATGGTATTTTTACTGCACGTACGCCTGTGATCTGATCTGACTTTATAGTGTACTTCAGAGTGTAATGCTGTTATATTGCAGCGTAGCCATCAAATGCTATAGGTCAGCTGGGTTTATTGTGGTGTCAGAGGATACCTTCTAATTTTGGCACATTGTGGTTCTGGTCTTTTACATGACTGCTATGAGTAATTTATGAGCTATGAGTAATTTATACATACACATACCGTATATAATCTATGTATCACCATTTATATTCAACAGCATGATTGCTGTCTTACTTGGCAAGGAGACTTTCGAGGAATAGCTTTTATCTCAATAAAGCTTTCATGATAAGAAAAATGCTTGAATTGTTTGTAAGTCTTGAAATAAAAGTATTTCAGTACAATAAGAAAAATAATTATCAATAAACCTCTTTCTTCAGTATGAGTGAGAATGATGTCTCAGCTTCTCTGTGGCATCTGAGTTTGGTTTCAATTTGATAGTATTTCAACCACACCAAATAACTCTTCAAACTCCTGAAGACGGTAAGATAGAAAACTTTAGATGACAAGAAAATATAGAGCGAAAGAGAGAAAACCCCCATCTGAAGAATCTGAGGTGTGAAATTTGAAATAGTAGCATAGCTGATTGAGATCTGCACAGTTTAAAGAAACAGGAAAAACTGGCCCCCAAAAAGAAATGGAAGTAAAATATTTGTGGTAAATTTGAAAACTCAACAGCAAATCTTTCCTGTAAAAATGTGCCATTTACTCATCTGCAGACCTCGAGTGCTCCGTTTGCAGCAAATTAACTCGGGTTTTTGGACCAGCTTGGCTCAGGATGCTTGGAGACTTTGTGCTGTGAACCAGACAGTGTTTCCATCAGTTTTTAAGTGGAGCCATTGTAATCAAGGATGCATCATCAGGGCTGCTGCACAATGCACAACTGAAGTAGACAGTACGGCAAGATGATGGACCACACTGATTACCTGCAAGCTTTGCAAGATTTGTTCCTGAAAAGAAATCCTGGACCAGCTATCAATAATACACTGTTGACCTCTCCATCCTCGTTCTAAGCTGTAGACATGCACACTGATGTCTTCACAGTTTGCACTTCAGATCAAGGAGTGGAACAAGTTTCATGTTGGTGGAAAAGCTGCATTACTAAGCTGTTTTAATGACTTCTTACAGTAAAAAAAAAAAAAAATCATTCATGTAATCACATAATACAAAGGTTTCTGGTTGAATAAAATGTCTTCAGCTGAAAAAAAAATCCCACTTGATCTATTGCTGGAGTAACAGTAAAGCTTGAAGCACTTAAAGAACTTGAAAGTGTCACCTGAAGCACATTCAGTGATAGGACACGTAGTGTGAGCTGAGTTACAGTTGAGACACCGAAAACGGAGCTGGTAAAGTCAGTCGAAAACGGCAGTGGAAGTGAAAAAAGACGGAGAGGCAGTGAGCGTGAGGAGTAAACTCCAGGTGGTTATATATTTAGTGTAACACGCAGTATGGCTCAGTGGTTAGCGCCACTACTCCACAGCAGAGGTGTCGTACAGAGTTTCCCTTTTTGTTTTTATTAACTTGTATGGCTGCCAGAATAGCACTACTGCTAGAGGCTAAGTCGAAGCCAAACTATCATATCCACTGTATGGCACACAGTCCTGGATGCTTCCAATTGCAGAGTCTAAAGACGCAACTGTGCATCTCTCTTTAAAATAGATGGAAAGTTTATCAATGCGCAGCTGTCAGTGTTGGCTCTTGACATTGCTTGAAAGTTGAGATGACATGTTAACTAGCGTTATTGATAGTAATGTAGAATTCGTACTGATGTTAATCCATTGGGCCATTAAAATCTTGAAAAATCTCCCATCACAGTCTAGATTGTGTTTAATTACTGGTGGAAATACAAGCATGTACATGGAACAGTCTGGGGGTCACCTTGAAAATTAGAAAGTATTATTTGGAGCCTCTTTTTCCTTGCTTATATTTTGGTGACTCTTCGTGGGAAATGTAACAGGAATATAATAAGCAGTTGTTGGGATATATTTATTCAGACAAAAGATGGGATATTTTAAACATCCCCATATTTCAAGTCAACAGTTATGGAACAAAGTGAGGACACAATGTGAGTAAAGTATCAGGGTCGTCTATTTCTGCTGTTCATGAGAGTCTTGCTCTCTCTATTTTAACATGTTTTAATGTATTTGTTGTCTGTTTCCATGGGTTTGAGTCTTAGTTTAATCACAAAGGTAAAAAAAATAAACTGTTTCTGTGACCGTCTTGTTTTGCACATGACAATTATCTGAGTTTTTGAATAACACTACAGTCATTCCCTCAGCGCTCCATCTTAAAACATTCACCTGACTGGTAAAGGAGTCATCTTTTCCACAGATGCGTGGTTGGTGAGCTGTACCACTTATTTACCAACTTCTTGGCTGCGGTTGAATTACCATAATAGGCCAGCAGAGGGCTCTCCAACTCTCCTCTTCAAAGGGACAATCTCTCATGCATGGATGGACAGAGGGAGGAAAATATGAGGGAGCAGTGAGTGGAAAGGAAAGTGAAGGAAAGGAAGGGAAAGGAAGCAATTACTGAGCAGAGTATTGAGCTAGAACCCCGGCTTGTTCAGCGACTGTAGCTCTTCCTAATCATAGTTAATTAACTCTTATGTCTCCTCCCCTGTCATCTACAACAATGGAAACACACTATCACTTCATTTAAGGAAGAAATAATCTTGCACTTGAAGTGTCAGCAATTATGCCGTTATAATATTATGCATATGGCATAGCGAGCGTCACGTGAACAAAGACATGACACGATAATAAAGTAATAAATGGTTTGCAAATTAACCCCAACAGACCCGGGAAACCCAAAGAGCATACGTCTTGTTGATTAGGGGTAATGAGTGTGTATTGTAATGTATGCGTACGTGTGGTTGTATGATGCATGGATCTGTGTATTTTCAGACGTGGGAGCATTATCCGGCGCTAATTTTCCAGTGTTTGCTAAAGGCTCCGTATATGTGATGTGTCAGAGAGCAAACAGCGTGATGCGGTCTCACACGAGGTAGGGAAAATTAACCCTGCGTGGACCCCTCACCCCTCTGTCCTCCGGAGCACCTGGACTGAATACTGGTGGGGTCTAATCCAGTCAAAGAGGGGGATACACTTGGTGAGAGCTCCTTCCTTCCTTTCTCTAACCCCCTAACTCTAATAGTGAGCCGATTACCTGCTCTGTGTGTGTGAGCCCGGGCCCTGCTAGATCCCCGAGCATGGCTTTTTTTAGTGTGTGTGTGTGTGTGCTCACACGCAGGGCCAAACGGACCCCAGTTTCTCCCAGATAAAGGTTTTTTTCCCTTCAAAAATGACTGATAATAAGAACTGATATGAGAGAATAGCAAGCCTTATGGCATCACCCTTGCTTTTTTTGTTTCTTTTGTACACCACAAATCCCTAAGAACAGCCCACCCCCCCCCAACGCATACACACACACACATACACACACATTGCTAATCTGTATTGGGGCGGTAGTTGAGGTAGAGAGGCAGCAGGTGGAGGGATAAAAAGAGTTGCTGTGTGTTTCTTTTTCTATTTTTGTATAAATAACCACTGTGGTCTTATTAAAGACATCCCTCCTCTCAAACAGCCCCAACACGCACACACTCTCACACACACACATGCATACGCACTGTTCACGCAGACAGATTATGTCTCAGACAGTCAGAGCTCCTGCCTTCAATTAACCTCACAAAGACAGGATCACTTACACACACATCAGATGATGATAGCAGGAGGGAAACAGTAAAGAGGTGTGTGCGCTTGAGTCTGTGAGTGTGTGTGTATGTCTGTGTGTGTCTGTATGAGGGTATGAATGGCTGCTATCCATACAACAGGAAGGCTCTGCATAGCATGGCTTGATACAATAGTTAACTTACGAGTGAAGGACATTATGTCATAAACTTTGTCTTCTGTGAGAGCGTGCAAACATTCCCGTGTTTCGCCCACTTTGCTCAAATTACTGAATGTAGCATGTTTTCAAATAGTACAGCACATTCTCCAGATGTTCATGCTGCTAATTAGCAGTAAATAAATGACAAATTCAAGGCCCTGTTGTGTATAGACTTTAGAAAATAAGAGGTGATGGAAAGTAAATGGAAACAGCTTGGTTTTACATTTGGCAGGTACAGTCTATAGACTGGTGAGGTGAGGTTCAGACAGAAGCAATGCCAGAGAAAAGCGCTTAAGCTCTGGCAAGGTGCTGGTCTGTATCTGATTTATTGGCACTCACCACACTGAGAGGAAGTGTTGCTGTTTAAAAAAAACAAATGACAGAGAACAGCTTCCATCTTATATGAAATAAATACCCAGACTAAATATATATACATATATATATACACACACATACATACATACATGTAGTTGTATACATTCTTTGACCATATAGCATATAGCATGTTTCAACATTATACCTGGGGGTGAAAGTGTTTGAAAAAGCTGGAATGGTGTCTGTGGTTTGTAGGAGTTTGGTCAAAGTGAAGGCCTCAGAAAAGTTTGTTAACAGCACCTGAAACATCTTTTTCAGTGGTGGTATTGGGGGACATTTTTAAAAAAACTTTCTAAAATACATAATCTGTTAAACATGTCGATTTATCCCAGGCATTTTGTTTGGGTTTTTTTTGTCGTCACATCTATTTCTGTCACTTTTTGTTTTTATAAATCATGCGTGCTTTGAAAGGAAACTGCCAGAAAGTGCATGTCATCATCCCTATTTGAGTGATTCTTCATGTCGAGACAATTAAAATGGACAAAAAGACAGAGAGCTCTTGGAGAGAGACCAGGGAGGTGGGATGTAGCTCCCCTGAACTCCAGTGTGGCTATTTGGAAAAATTTACATTTTTATACAAGGAAAATACCTAAAAACGCTTTTGCCTCTCGACACAGTTGGATGACATTTTGTACAACCTAGTTAGTCTGAAGCAAACTGAACTCTTTAGTTTTCACCTTGTGTCAGTCTGGCTCTGTGTGATGTGAGCCATGAAGATAAGTCACCACTGCTTGACTTTCTCGTACCAAATCTCCTCTGATGCCAGTACTGAAGACACCAGGAATACAACTTTCAAGCAATATAATGCTGATAGTAAACTTAAGCATGTTTACAATATCATGCCATATATATACATATATGTCATAATCCACTGTCATTATTTACGTGTTGTCCCCATATTTCTTTATTTATTCCTCCCTCAGAGGAGTATTATGCCAACCTGAGGTTATCTTTACCAAGAACAATAATTATTGAAGAACAGAGTGAATTTTAGGGATGACAATTCAGTGTACAGTATTAAAACAACAGCTGACAACAACCTGACAGAGCGGCAACAATATGAGAAGCTAGCCATGTGTCTGGTAAGTTGTGATAAACATCCAAGAACTAAATCGACACCAACGAGAGCATGCGCCTGCGCCTGTTTGTGTATGTGTTGGAGTTCAGAGGTCAGCTGCTGTAACAGAGCTGGCAGATTAAGAGACAAACTCTCTAGCAAACACATCAGCGACTGCTATGATACACACAAAAAACATTTTCGCTGCGATCCACCTGCTGCTGATTTGCAGGGGGATTTAAAGCTGTTTCTGCTAGGCCTGTGTGTGTGGTTGTGTTTTGGCCTTGGCACACACACACACACACACACACGCACACACAGAAAACACTGTGTACGCACAGCATTCACTCTTGGAGCTGTCTGGCAAACAAACCAAATCCAGTCCAGATACAGTACCAATCCATCCAAACAACAAATAAATAAACACAATAAAGTTGAATAAAAACAAAGAGCTGAGGATAGACGCAGGCAGGAGGAGCTCTGTGTGGACAGACAGAACAGAGGAGACATTGCTTTGGGCTTGTGTCTCAACCGCCCCCCTTTCTTCTCCTCTACTGTATATCTTTATTTTCCTTAAACATCCCCCTACTCACACAGACGCACGCCCCACAACTCCTTTCATTTCTGCTGAAGGAGAGCAAGGGGGGAGACAGAGGCGAGATGAGGAGGAGGGGGGTGGGGTGGGGGTTGCGATTAGTTTCAGGGTTCCAGCCCGCTTGATTGGCAGCTGGCAGCATATGGAGCTGTGAGGAAGGTTTGCCCACGCTCACTTCTGAGGAAACAAATATTTGCCTGAAGGGGAGAGAGAGAGAGAGCGAGAGAAAAAAATATTAATTAGTTTGCAGACGCGCCGAGAGATAAAAGTCGGCAAGACGTATCCATCAAAAGGCTGCAGAGTTAGCTGCAAAATGGAAATTTTCCCCCAAGTTGACAGATCCAGTGGGCTGCTGGCAGAGCTGAGGGGAAGAACACATGCGCGCGGGGAGAGCGCTGAGGTGCACAACACAAGAGCCCAACGTGGAGTCTACATTAACATCTGTGCATACGTTAACATATTCTGAGCAGAATTAACATTTCGGGCATGCATCTTCCACGCTTGAGGAACATCTCTCAAGCCCCTCCAATTATTTCTTTATCATCGTCTCCACATCGAGACGGAGTTGAGCTGTGGAGATAGAAGTTAGGTGAAAGCACGTGGAGCAACATCAGACGCTCTCAAGGTAAACGTACCTACAGATGCCAGTCATTGACGATTCCAAACCGACAACATGGAGGATTTGGGTTTTTGTGGGTAAATTATTTCACGTTATACATTTACGTGCCCACAAGGGTGACTCTGCTCTTCGACTTGGCCCTTCTGGACACACTGTTTAGTTTTGCCGCTCTGTTAATCAAGAGCGAAACTAGCAGCATGTCACAGTGACTGGAGCTTTTTATCTTCTTTCTAAGACACAGAGATTGATAAATCCGTGCGTCAAGAACACAACTGGCTACTATAACAGCTGGTAGCAGGTAGCTAGCCTGATGCTTTTTAAAGTGAAATTAAAAGACAAAATACCAACAGCTCTGATGCTCAGTAATTAATGCATACATTTTATCTTTGTTTCAATCATATTCAAAAAGAAAAGCAAGAACAACCATTTAGTAGAGGCTACGTTTAATGTACTAATTATTTTTGAATGCGCAGCTTTTAAGTGATTTTGTTCATGTGAGTGTGTCACCAGCTTTCATACAGTCAACCTGTACAGAGCGACAAACCATCAAGAATTAGCTTCGATGTGAAAACCTAACCAAAAAACACAATTCCTCATCTTTGTTTTATTTCTGTTTGGGGCAACTGAATTCACTAATCAAAAAAAAAAAAAAAAAAGACACATGAAAGAGACTCGTATTGCTTTGATACATGGTGTTCAGACACTGACCATGGGATTATGCGGCGCTGATAAGGTAATTAACAGACTATGATAGTGTAATTAAGCAACATCTGAGAAGAAAGGCTGTTGGAGTGGCGCGTTGGTGTGGGCGCACATCAAAGCCTGTGGCATCGCTTTAAAGGCAGCTCGGCTGTGCAGAACATTTGGTTTAGCGCGGCTCCTGCAACCAAGGTATCAAAATGGACCGAAAGGAAGCTTGTTGTGCCATTGAGAATTAACTGACAACGCCAAATGGCATTATTGCGCTGGATATAAAATGCTTTTTTTTTGGAGCAATTCAGTTGTATAAAATGGACGGAGATCATATCGAGGGAACACAGAGGCGGTAACTGATAGCTCCATTGTTAGAGAGCCAAATGGTGTCTCTCTCTCTATCAGCGCACGGTCTCAACAGATTTCACTGAATAAATGGAACTTGCATGAATTCACTTAGGTATTTACCTTGCTTTGCTTTATTGAGAATGCATCTTTGTGGGGTTTCGTCGTCGGGCCTTGCAGAGCGCACTCCCTCCGCTCCCCTCTCCCCCTCTCCCTCTGTGTGCACTGAACCAGCACAAATTCGGTTTTATTGTATTTGTTTGTTTATTTACTCTTATCTCTTTTCCATTTCAGAGGCTTCCTATCAGAGACCTGCAAACCTCAGAAGCCGAGTGGCAGGGGAGCCGCGGGTTTACATTTGTGAGTGTGTATATGTGTGGGAGTGTGTGAGAGTGCACGTCTCTGTGTGTGTGTGTGTGTGTGTGTTGCAGGGGGATTGGTATAAAATTAAAATACAAATAGAAAGGAAACACTGGAATCATCACTTTTGTTATCGCCGGCTATGCGGTTTTTAGCTTCCACTGTTAACAAACTCCTCCAGGGTGATGAAACAGTGAGCGCTGGAACGTACTCACTCCATGACTCAGAGAATATCTTTTAAGAAATATTATAAACACTTGGCAAGGCTGCAACGGGTGTGAAGCTCATATTAGGCATTAAATGGGGAAAACACTATTGCATCCAACAATAAAGCGATCCGCCTTTGTTGAGTACATTCACAGAGTCGTTAAATATGTTTACAGTAATTCTCAGCCAAGTATGTTGAGATTTCCAGGGATAAAACACCTGATGTTGGAGGCACCACCTACACTACACGTGTTAAACTCATCAGCATTGAATCATTATGAGTTACATATTGAATGGCAAATGTTTCAGTTGCCTAAACCAGACTTTAACTTTTTAAGTTTGCATGTTAATTGCTCGTATAATATTCATTGTTAGATGTTTTTTGAGGGGTTTTGTTTTGTTAACGAGTGTTTCACTGACCAAGTTGTCTCTGATATTGCGAGCTAACCTCGTGTGGAAGCTATGCATTATGTGGCAAACCGACAACAAGAACATCATTTCTGTGATTTTTTTATGCCCACATAATGTATATCTCATACACATTATGGTGGTGCTAGAGAAAAAGTCATGGGATCACCAGAGTCAGTGGCCTTTAATTTAATCGCAATGCACCCAGTAAGTGATGAGATGTTTCAGTCTGGGGGGGCAGTGTGCCTTCATTTAATGAAAAACATAGGTGAGAAATACTCAGAAAAGTGAACGGAGCAAAAAGAATATGCAAACAGAGGTTACCAGCAAAGTCAAGTTGGTGCTAATGTGATTACGCGCTACACATCTTTGACCACCAACAGGGAACGGCCCCACCTCATTAACAGAGCGAGTGCAACCAGAATTTCTCAAAAGCGGACCACGTTGGAGAGCACTTTTAAACCTGCTTCTGGTGGGTGAATTATCGACGCAGCGTAGGTGGAGGGCCAAAACAGAAGAAAAAAGGATGCTTTTTCAAATGTATCTGCAACAGCAGAGCCAGCAGTTTACTCCAGGTGTGTTTGTTTTATCACGTCCATGCCAGGAGAAGAAGCTTTGTGAGTCACAGTGGGAGCACGCTGCGGCACAAAGACTCTCAAAGCAAGAAGTTAACTTTTAAACTACTGTAACTCCGCGGAGGTAAAGCTAAAGTTCAACCCCGGAGGAAATCACATGATACTGCTGATAGAAGCCAAGTTTGGGTCTTCTTTTCTGTCATAACCGGCCGTTTCTTCTTCTGCACACAGATTTGATTTTATTTGGAGAGCGCTCACATACTGGCGGTTTAAGACAGTGCAGTAAAGACGCACAAAGTCCCATCAATCACTGCCTCATTACCACCACCGCCACCACCACCACCGACGTCCTCGCCAGTCAGCCCAAGTACTTAAGTGTGTGTGTGTGTGTGTATGTGTGTGTGTGTGTGTGTGCAAGTCTCTGGTCCACTCAGGAGGAGAGAGCGAGCGATCTCGCCAGGATCTGAACTGCCTCTTTGATCTCCCAAAGCCAAACAGAGGGAGAGAGACGCTCGCCCCTCACAGAGAGGATTAAATATCCCTGAGTCGGGACATCACAACTCCCTCTCACCCCCTCTCCTCCTCCCCTCTCTCCCTCTTTCCTCCGCTCCCTTCCTCCTCCCGTCTACCCTGGTTATCACTGAGTCTCCAGAGGGGCTGCGGGGAAAGGAGAGCGAGCGGGGAAGAGTGGAGGAGAGAAGAAAGTAAAGGAGAGACTGTGCGGTTTTAAAAGCCAAGAGGACATCTGGGTCCACGAGGACGTTGACTACTTCACCCACACAGGTCAAAGCCTGGATAGGTCACAGCTCAGCTCGGGGGCTCCTTTTGTGTGTGTGTGTGTGTTTGTGTGTGTGCGCACTAACTTGTCAGAAAGAAGAGGATTTGTTTAAGAGAGCAGAGTGGAAAGGGTGGAGGGGATGGAGGGATGTTGAAACAGCCAGATGAAAGAGTGCAGGAGGTCTGAGCTGTTGTGCTAACCCCCGTAAACTCAGAGGTGCCCCGTGTGACTTCCGCCTCACACACACCTCTGAGAAATTCTTTTATTAAAGGCTTTCCTTTCTGGCAAACACGATAGGATGTCTTGTTTCAGACAAAAACTGTACATGTGACGGATACTGTATTTCAACGGCAGCAACACACGTTTTCTATTAAATATTCTATTAACAGCTAATGTACAAGTATAGACACAGCTTCACTCTGAATATTTTTACGTTAACTGTCACTCTTTATTTTGAATTTGTCTGTTAAAGGACTATACGTCTCTGTGTGAAGCTGTCGGGGTTAATGTGGGTGATATTTGGGCAAGATATCACATGGACGGGGACTCGCTGGTGATAGATCCGCTAATCTTTTGTCAACCTGGCAATGAAAATAAGCCAACCAGGGATGTAACTCTCGAGAGATCTTAGATGAAACACTTTTTAGATTCCTGACATTTAAAAAAAAAAACACTAAGGCCAGCTGCTCTTTTAGAAGGGCTACAACTACAGTAACAGCCCTCTTTTTAGCACCAGTGCAGCATGGCGTGGGAAAATCTGTAACCAAGTGAGGTGAAAAAAAAAGGCCCGACGTGGGACATGTTGGTGTTATAAAAGGACACTGCTGGTGTTTCTTAAGAACATGTTCAGATTAGACATGTGAATTATGAAAGATTCCAATTGTTACTCAGGTCATTTAAAAAATGAACAGACAATGACTTTGGAGTTAGCTCATTTTTTTCTCAGCCGGGCAGTGATGTACCGTTGCATTGGTATGCACAGCATCAGTGCTACAAAGCGTACGCGCACATACAAAGTACAGCTAACTCCTCTGTACTCATTCACAGATAATAATTGGATGTTCAGTTCAGTATCAACCATGTATCAATACACGGCTTACACACCACTCTTATCTGTGTCCTACAGAAAGGGCCTACATAAGCCCACGATATGCCTTATCTAGCTAATTATTAAAGCCAATTACTTATTATACAGAGGAGCTTAAAAGCAAAACAAGGTTGGAAAAATTACAAGAAGCAACCAGAGGATCTTCTGCGCGGGCTACGTTTACAAATCACGCACGGCACTACGTCTGTTCAGTGACAAAGCCCCGATCAGCTGGAGGAATTATGATTCATGTCCATCGGAGAAAGACAGTCAATTGATGTTATTACAGAAAGTTTTTTGTTGTTGTTTTTATTCTGACTTGTGGGTATTACTGTAACTGTGAAGATAAAGGTCACCCAGGCCCTGATGAAGTGAAAATTTTAACCAAAGCTGTACTCTTCACCTAACTTTCACCAACTTGTTTCTGATCCTCAGTCTCACCAAACATAAGGCGCTGACGAACAGTCCTGTAGACAGTGGCATCAGATCACAAAATGAGTTAACGTAGCATTGTAGGGAGAAATGACAGATAACATACTGTCTTACACAAGCAGTGTTAGTAGTGTTTAATTTGTCACTAACTTTTTTTCCCCAGAGCCTTGCTCATTCATAGATGCACATTAGACGGCATGTGGCTCCCTTCAGCAGACGTGACATGATTGACTTTTGCATTAACAGTGTCTTCCTCTACACCAAGTGAGTGACATTTAGTAAATGTTGTAATTCTGAGGAGCACTTGAAGACACATTTGAAGAGACTCAATGACAAAATAGAGATGCTGCAATAATGCCATGGTGATACAAACTATTATGTGACAAAGGCATGGATCAACGTCTGACCACCACGGTTGCAATAATAGTTAGTTTGAAATAAGAGGGAGTTCACTTGGCTTTTGGGAAAACACCACTATACTTTTGGCAGCCAACAGGAAGTCAAGAACTATTTTCAAAGAGGCACTGGCCTTTGTTGGACCTTCCTTCTGTCAAACTGTTGTAATACACTAGACATTTTATTGCACTTTATGAAACGCCTTTCCATCCTCCAACCCCCAGATTCTTCCAAAACCTTCATCTTTGGTCCTGTAATGCGAGTGTGTCTACACTGAAACATATGTCCGTGTGAGTGTGTGTGCTCCCGGACGATTACCTCCAGCTGAACAGAAGCGAAGGTCAATGCTCTCTACGAGGGGTTAATACAATCACCATTACTGCTTCCTGTTGCTGCGCTGGGGCAGAGAAGGCAGGGCGTGGAGGGGAAGAGGGGGCTGGGGAGGAGGATGAGAGAGAGCCGACGAGGGCAGACAGAGAAAGGGGCAACTCTGACATGACAGTGACAAATTGCCTTGTATTTATTCAAATTGGGCAACGTGATCTTTCGGCTGTGTTGTAATGTGTGTTTTCAGTGTTTGACCCCGCTGATGAGTTAACGCTAACGAGCTCGTAAAGAGGAGGAGGCAAGGTGAGCTGCAGACAATGAAGTTAGTGGACGCTAACTGACAAGAACAATATTCAAACAGACTCACATAGAAACGCAAGTCTGCAAAACAGATGTCTATCAAGTTGATTTGATGGTCAGTATTTTTATTTTTTAAACAAACGTTTTAATTATTAACATTGATTAAGTACTACATGACTAATATAATGTTAATGTTATACCTTAGTAGCTATACTATATATAGTGTAATGCATATTTGATTTTTTTTGTTCAAGGCTACACTTCATAAAAAGAGAAAGGTGCATCTTAAACAGCAACAGTGTTTACGTGTCTGTTTGTCATGTATACAGAAAATCGTCTGGCAACTTAAATTCAGTGTTGGCATTGGTAAGTAATCCATTAGTTGATGTAAAGGGTTAATAGGAGTCCTGCTACAGATGCCTATGGTGTGGGTTTAGATTTTTAGCTCCAAATGTGATATTACCACTATATGGAAGTAACATGAATAACAAATAACTAAGAGAGTGGTGCCTTTTTTTTTTACAATAGGCTTTATTCACTTACAATTTCTATCTAAAACCTGTGGGGCAAAATGACCAGAGCACTGATTTAATAGAGCTGTTTACCCCGACGTGTAGTTACTGTTCATTCTTATGGAGGTGGATATGTACTACACCATACCTTTGGAGCTTACGCTGTCATAGCCATGTTGAAGCCAATTAACAAAGAAGTATAAATCCGGCTTAACAAATTTGCCTCTTTTCGGATTAGCCTTTATCTTTGTCGAAAGTAACCCAAAAGTTGTCCT
The DNA here is from genome assembly GCA_037176925.1 of Amniataba percoides. Taxonomy (NCBI): domain Eukaryota; kingdom Metazoa; phylum Chordata; class Actinopteri; order Centrarchiformes; family Terapontidae; genus Amniataba; species Amniataba percoides. The sequence goes on along the minus strand of JBAJHX010000053.1, from coordinate 19,463,485 downwards.
GTTTTTTACTTCAAAAAAGCAGACTGACTGACTGTTAAACCACAGTGTCTCGTTTTCTATCATTGTCTTGTATCGACTGGTTAAACAGTGCAGAGGGAACAGAAAGCCAATATCTATAACTGATCAGAAAGTGTCTCTTTATAAGACAGCCTAAGATAAATCTCTTCTGTGACATAACACTCGGACAGACCTGATCTCCCCGAACAGACTAAACAGCCGAATCTGAAACCAGCGGACGCAGCCTCCGCTGGTTCCCGTCGCTCTGCCCTCTGGATTATTGATACAGACACCTGCAGGGATCCGGGAAGTCGACACACACCGGTGAACACAGCCAACACACACATGCACTGACACACACAGCCAGCACGCTGCGGGATGAGTCATGGATAGCTGAGGTCAGTGCGAAGGTCTGGAGACATTAGCGAGGAGCGAGGGGAAGCACCTGCTCAAACAGGCCTTGGGAACTGAGCATGGATTTAGATTAGGAGGAGGATGGATGCGAGATTAAGATTTTTGATGGGGTAAAACTTTACCAATATTGCAAGTGTGAATTAAAGCACAAAGATAACCTCTGTGTCATATTCTCAAGTCTTCATAGCTTTGAACCTCGACAACAGAGCACAATATTACCAGCCTATGTGGCATAAAATACTAAATACTATGATAATAAGTACGTTTTTAATTATTAATACCCAATTAAATGTAAATATTGATTAATTTAAAAAAAAAACTCACAAATATGAGATAGTTGCAGTTACGTCAGTATGTATATGATCATTACACACAGGAGCAGTAACATCTATGGAGCCCCTGAGTGGTCACATAATGTAATATGAATAACCCTTAATTATTGAATTATTCTATAATGACATGCAAATTTAACAAATAAATGCAGGAGCATGCTGTCTTTATGAAATTGCTCCTTCCTGTCCTTCTGGTTTTGTCAGACTATAAGCAGTGAGTGTATTGTGTGTGACATTCAAGTATTTCATGTGAACTTTTGCCAGATGAGCATAATAAATAAATCATGCACACGATTTGGTAAAACGATGACTTACACAAACAAGTGCATTAACAGGAAAAAAGATAAGATACGATGTTGGGTCTCAAGACGCTTGTGATTTCCTTCTCTGTGATGCAGAGTTAAGTCCTCAGCGTGCTGCACAGTCCCTGTCAGGCTGCTGCCACTTTTTGTAACTTTCGTACGAGATGATTGGCCAGGTGTGGAGAGGTCTGAAAAATGTGAGCTTCTCTTTCTTGGGCTCGCTCTGTTTTTCAGTTTTCACACGTCGGCTTTCATGTAAACAGCCAAGCAGTGAATAAGTATATATATATAAGAATATATAAGAGTATATTCTACATAAAAACACAGAATATAAAGAATTCCTCAAGCCAGGACCGCAAGTTTTCTGCCCCGCTTTGGAGCCTGGGCATTTCAAACAGGTATAAAAAGCGTTTGCCGTTTGACACGCACAGCTGAGTCAGTTCGGAGCATACTGAGGCCTTTATTCACACACTGCTTGTTAGCTGCGAAACATTTACTTCCCTTCTCATTCCCCAGAAACTACTCAGAAAATCCCGAGCAATATGTAAAGTGTTTTGTCCCTCTCAGTTCAACAAAATGTTCCCTCCTCTTTCCTAAATGTCCTTCTCTTCCCTGTCCTCTCTTTTCCCCTCTCCTCTCTCTTCTCGACGAAGCGTTATCAGTGCTCCGGGGACTAACTGACATTCACACAGACGCTAATGACACCACAGGATTCGAGGCGCTTCGCTCTCCGCTCTCCCCTCTCGCCTCTCTCTCCCTATCTGTTTCTCCCTTTCTCGTTCCTGCTACTTTTCCTCTTGTTCTCTCTTCCTGGGCAATTAGACAGAGGGAGAAGTCCCAGTTGGCTCGCGGTGGTAATCAAACATCTTTTTCTTGTCCATTTAACACTGGGATTAATTTCCTACAAGGTTAATTAAAGAGGCCCATCAGACAGAACTGATTATTTGCAAAGGTTACTGTAGCACTGCTGCTCACTGCTTCCCTCTGTACGCACACAAGCAGTATGTACGCACACACACACTCAGGCATTTTAATGTAGACATTCTTGTACATACGTGCGCACCCAGAAGGCAGAAATGGAAACAAGACGGAAGGAATGAGTTGTAAATAGTTTTAGTTGATGTAGAGTTTTTGTAAGCAAGGTGATGTCAGGAACACTGAAAGGCCACTGTCCGTAAAGACAGGCTCTTTTTCCTTAAGCGGAAGCCAAAACACACTGGTGAAATGGAGATGTATGTATTTTGAGCTGATGAAATGTGTGGTTGCTACCTTCTGCATTTTGGATGCTGGACTGTGAAATTACGGTTTTGGTGCAGCACAGCAAACAAAAGCAAGAGGAAGTCACATCATGGAAGCGTTTGTGTTTGTCTAAATATAGAGGTTATGTTTCCAATAAGTTATTTTGTTAACATTAAAAAACCCTGCCCCTGCAAAGAGGCTGCCGACGTTCTCATTTCTCGTACAGAATAACTTAATTGCTAATGTCTCACAATTAGTGTACCAATGACGCGTTGATGTTGGCTCAAACCTCACTGACTTGTCTGTGGGTCGACATTAGCAGACTGTGTAACCAAATTCACAGAAATTTATTTTAAATTCTGGTGAATTGAACAAACTCAAACACGTAAAGTGATTTGACCGTAGTGCAATGCGTCATGTAGGCATTTGTGGCCAGTTTTATCCATTTGTTGGGGGTCAGAAAGAGTGTCTCAGTGTAGTCTTTATATTTTTAGGTGTGGTGTCATACAGCTTCAGTACATGATGTTTGTGGTCTGTTGGACCACAAGGCAAACCTGTTCACAGTCTGTTGTGCTAAAACTGTAAATTAAAGTAATAACTGTAAAAATAACTCACTAAAATGTTCACTTCCAAACAAAAAATGAGTCCTACAGTCTAACAATATGAGAAGAAGATTTATTTCTCTCTCTCTCATCTGGACGACGAAATGATGCTACCGCCAGCGGCTAGTTAACTTAGCTTAGCCCAGAGCTAGCCTGGCTGGTTTTACAGGGGTTGCTGGGTAACCAGCAGAATTCTGCACAAACTCCCATAAAACCACAGCTAGCTGTTTCCTCCTTTGTGCTAAGCTAAGCTAACCTGCTGCTTCATATTGACAGAACAGGCAGTCAGTTTATATCTAAGGTCAAAATCCCAAATTTGCCTCAGGCGGTTTTATAGTCTGTACAGCGTACAATGATAAGAATTGAAAAGCAGCAGAGAACCTCTCTTTCCCTCTTTACACTGATATAAGGTGGTTTTCTAACATCTATATGTAGGTTATGGCAGTACCTTTATTATCTTTTTATGTACTCAGTTTTTTTTTTTTTGTTCATCTGTGCCTATTTGTTGACTGTGTTTTGTATCTACAGCGTCTGAATATTTGCATGTGCCTCCTGTGTCATGGTGGAGCTGTAAATCATTTTACCCGTGGAGAACGAGCTGTGACTGCTCATGTCCACCTCTCAGCAATCACTGAGAACAAAGGTCACCATGACAGGTATAACTAGGCAGAGAAAACATTCCTATTCAACCGGTTACCATAACAGCGGCGAGTAAGACTGGGGTCACAGTCCATAACACACACACACACACACACACACACACACACACACACACACAGTCTCAATTAGCAGAGCAGCAGCTATTCCTCTGAATGCCAGCCTGTTTCTGTTTATGCTGCACAGTGAGAAGGAGCCCTCAGGTGACACACACACACACACACTACACACAAACACACACACAGAGTCATACATGTGCGGTTCATTAGCATGCTAATTGGAGGTGAGGACAGTGTGGTGTGGAGGTGGTGCAGAGCAGCCCCAGTGTATTAATCACAGGCTCAGAGCGACCAGCTGACTCCCCAACCTGGTATCTCAGCCCCCTCACCCAGCTCCCCCCTCTCCCTCAGCCCTGCACCTCCTTCCACCCAGCGTGCCCACCTCCCCACTCTCCCACTGAGGCTGGCCTCTATGACTCCCTGGCCAGCTGGTAAAGGGAGCTTCGGTGCACAAGGAAGGCTGTGTTCACACAGGTTCATTGACACCAAACACTGGACTTTTCTTTTTCAGAATCTTTTCTTTGGGTGCAAACACTGCAACACATTCAAGACTTTTATTTACCCATTTAATGTGCTTGCTTTCTTAATTTTCATCTGTTGTTATTATATCTAATTTATGTACTGCTGTTATTTTAACATTTTAAAATCTTTACCATTTATTCCTTCAACCATCTACTCTTGTGTTTTGCAATCCATCATTATTATTTTCATGTTTAATCTAGTTCATTATAAGTCTGTTAGATGTTTTGCATGTACTGGCCAGAACACATCTGTAAAAGAGATTTATATCTCAATACAGCCAAAGATGCTATTATTATATGATCCCAAGTAAATGGTGATTAAATACAATGAAGGTGACATCATTTTAATGATACAATAGTGTCATTTCAAAGCTGGATATCAATCACTGAAGAAACTGATATACTGATAGTTCCTCTTGAGAGTATGAGGTAGATTTGGGAGGGAGTGTTATTTCATTTAAGACAGTTTTAAAGTTTGGTGTTCAGCTCATCAGCTGTAAACACAACATATTATGAGGTTCAGCTTTAGCAGACACAGGACAACAGTAGTGCTTATTTGAGCACATGGTCATGTTACCTACTGTTTACATATAAATACTGAGTAAAGCAGCTGTAAAATAATTTTGTTCTGTTTTGTGTCATCCATGGAATATTTGCAGATATGTTTTTGAAGTTTCATTATCTATAGTCATCGACCTTGTCTTTCTTTGTTCCACCAGAGTAACCATCTACTTGCAATGCAAACACCTGAAATATATATATGGCCTATATATATATATATAGCTCTCACACAGGTGAGATGAAGAGTGAGTCTGTTTTGTCAAAAACAGAACTGTGATTTTTCTGAGAAAATCGTCACAGGCACATGGGTCAAAATGCTGCAAATGCAAAAACTTTCATCAGTGGACAGTAGGCTCAGTCACTCCCTACTGATGTTGTATAATTAGGGTATAGATAGTAACTTAAAAGACATGTATTTGAATGAAAATGGTCTATATTGTATCTTTAAGCACCCTATGATGTATGACCCAGATTTGAACATGAATACAGATGTGGCTTCTGCTGGTATGAGATGCACTATGTGCTGGATTTTCATGACACTGTAACCGTGCCAGGTACCTTACAGATAATGAGCCGATGTGTGAATATGTGAAAATCTCCAGTGTTATGCAGACAGGGAGAAGCAGAGGGAGAAAAAGAGCCAATGAAGCAGCCAAAAGTAACCTGCTGTTACTGTAACAAGGGACCCTGATAACACAGTAATAACAGGCTAATCGTATTTGGGTTCAGAAACCACAACATGCTAATTCAATTAGCTTAATAAGCCCCTGTAGATAAAGGGCTTGTTTCGGCTGTCGTGATTGGCTCAAGGTCCCAGGGAGGTGGTCCTCTGGGGCAGTACGTCTCAGCATCCGCCGCCACCAGTAGAGGGGGAACTTCCAGTGTTCCTACGTACTGTCCAATGTGTGTGTGTGCGTGTGAGAGAGAGTGTGTGTCTAGCGAGAGGTGTGCTGTAGGAAATGCTGAATGAATGCACTTTTTTTCCTGCTGCTTTTAACCATATATACCTTAGAGAAGCTTTCACTGATAAGGGGGTATGATGCATAATGTAGTGGTTTCCATGGAAATGTTACGTTGACTGGCAGGTCGTGCTCACTAACAGTCACACAGGCCTTACTGTCAACAGATCAGACCTGGGTGATTTTTTTTTCTGCAAGTACAGTCATCCTCTGAGCTGAGACCGATACACGAGTGATACACACGAGTTTGACCAACAGATTCTCCAAAGAAGCAAATCTCCAGCTCCCTCTTCTGTATACTGTGTATCCTCTTAAAGTTTCAACAATAAGGAAAAAGTTGCTCGCCCCTTGGAACTTTCTTTATTGTTTGCCCCCACAAACACGCAACACAATGCCGAACAAAACCATTCACAGTCTATTGTCCTGTTGCTGTGTCTCAGTTCACTCTGAGCGTCTGTCTCAGCGCTGGGCTCTTTGTGTGGAGATGCACAGAAAGGCATGGTCGCATTGTTTCAGCGGCTAAGGAGGAGAATGGAACTGTTACAGTGGAGAGAATTGGCAGCTGAGCCCAGCGAGGAGATTCTCCACACAGTATTAGGGAGAGGGATCACGATGCTCCACCGCCGCGCTGGCCCCGCTCACCCCTCACACACACACTCACAAACACACACACACACACACACACACACACACACACCCCAAAACTAGACTCACAGCTTCGGTTCCCTCCCCTTCCCTGTGAAATCTGCATTCTCTCTTAACCCTTTGTTTCTCCGCAGACGAGCTAATCTGTTTACGGGTGTTTGTGAGGGCGCCTTTGTTTGCACCACGCACATATGCGTGTGCACACACACGCATACATTAATCTGCAGGCCACGAGCCAGCTGACACCAGCAGAATATAACACCAATCCCCACAGACTCTCTCCTGCACACACAGTCTTTCTTTCTCTTTCTTTCTTTCTTTCTTTCTTTCTTTCTTTCTTTCTTTCTTTCTTTCTTTCTTTCTTTCTTTCTTTCTTTC
>JBAJHX010000053.1:19437800-19456719 GCA_037176925.1 Amniataba percoides | reverse complement strand
TCTTTCTTTCTTTCTTTCTTTCTTTCTTTCTTTCTTTCTTTCTTTCTTTCTTTCTTTCTTTCTTTCTTTCTTTCTGTTCTTGCTCCCATGCTCCCAGATGTATATGCATGTGTACGCCCGTGCATGCAACATGCGACAACATGCATATTCTAACTAGCTATAGGAGGTGGGGGATGGTGCATCTGATCAGCAGTACATAAAGCAGATAAGAGAGGAGGCAGTGTCAAATGAACAGAGGCAGTGTAGGCAGAGGGAGGATGGTGTCTGGAGGCAGAGAACTGCTGTAAACAACACAGCTCGTATTTAAAGAAGGATTTGTTCAGAAGCGGAGGGCACAGCTGGATCTGTACTGTACACATCAGCAAAAAAACAACAACAACAACACACACATACATACACACACACACACACAGATTCCCTCTCTGACTGGGCCCGTTTCTCTCCCCACACCAGCTCGATCCCCTTCATCAAACGTCACAGCAATTTGAGAGATTAGACAGCGCGGATTAGACACCACAAGGCTGCCTCTTTTTGAAGCGTCGGATGCCTTTGTGCTCCATTCTTTCCACCTCTTTCATTTCATAAGACGATATTATATCGAGTGGTGGTAAGACTCTCACGTTCACAATAACAGTGTCTCAGTTGAATCACTGACTATAGGATACGAGTGAGTAATTATGTAAGAAGTAAACACTTCTCACTGGCTGCTTATTCCACCTTGCACTGGCATACTTGTTTATTGGTTGGCCTTACTAGATTTCTCTGCCTCTACTTCTGCTCTGATTAATGAGATACACACACACAAACTTATACACACACACACACACACACACAAAAAGGCACGTGCTTTCAACACCAGCTCCCCTCTCACCAACTTAGCAGCGCTATTAGTAATGATTGAACCCTATCCAGTGGATGTAATATATTAGCAGGGAGATTATTCTGACGTTAAAACATGTTCCCTGTGCTGACAGCATCATCAATCACCCTCACACTGCCTGTAGAAGACTCACACACTGGACATAATTGCTTCAGCATGGGGCTGGAGAGAGGGAGGGGAGGAAGGAGGGAGGGCGAGGAGAAGGAGAGCGTGCGAGATTTAGTGTGAGTGTTTGTATTTGCATGTCGGCCATGCAGGCAAGTGCCGCACGGAGAATAAAGGACACCGCGCTGCCTAAACTGGCATTTGATGTTCCAGATTAGTCTGAAATGAGCTTTAATCTGAGCCATTGCTCATGAAAAATGATTTCGACAATTATTTCCGATAACTTCAGTTAATGGGACTAAATGTCTCAGTTACAGGCTGCCTCTTGAGGATGAGACCTCTGCAGGTGGATGGAGCTTCTTTTTGCTTTTCATTTAAGTGTCTCCAACGGGGATTGAAAAAAGAATACTCAGAATTTTTCACTTGAGTAAAGGTATAGTACCAAAGTGGAATATCACACCATTGTTAAAGTCCTGAATAAAAAATGTCACTTCAGTTTATTATATTACAATAAGTTATTAACTTTACCTCATAAAGTTGATATAGTTTTGGTATTCAACAACTCCTGAGGATCTTAAGCTAAATGTTCCATTCTATTCACCTTCTGGTTACTAACTTTTCACCATGAGAATGAGACAAAACAATAAAGTTTTGGCCCGGGAAACCAAAACAGAGCTAGAAGACACTAAGAAGGGGGGAGCACACACTTGGTTGGTTATTCTCTGAGTTTAACACCACAAGAGGGACTTATCTTGGAACAAATTGCAATTTTTATTTGAAAAAATGAATTAATTAAATTTAAATTAATTCAAACATATTTTTATTATTTGACAGTGACATATTTATGAAATCAAATCAATTTTATTATGACATTTTACACACAACAGTCAACCCAAAGCACACATGGATACAAACAAAACACAAAAGAAGGGAATAAAAATTAGAATTAAGATAAATAATGAAAGTAATAACATTAATAATAGTAGCAGGTAGTTACACAGAGCCCACAGTGACAACACAGATCTACAGAGACCTAAAGAGAAATATCATCAGGGACACTCAGATGGTGGGAGGAAGAGAACTGTATAGTTTTAGTGCAGAGATGAAGAAGGCTCTGTCCCCCTAACACCTTGTCCTGCATCTCTGGAAGTTTTTGGTCATACAATCTCTGATGGTGTTATATGGGGACATGAGTTGAGTTCATGGATTTAATACCTTTTAAACAAACATCAGAATTTTTAAATCAGACTGTGGCTAACAGGTGACAAGTGTAAGGAGTTGAGAATGGGAGTTATGTGTTTCCTCTGTTGAATTTTGAATTAAGATTACTATTCTGTATTACTGGTGCATTAAGGCATAATGTAACATTTGAATGTGGTAGCTGATGGAGGTGAATGTACTTTTTTTTAACCCTTAACACTATTACATAATTTAATCTTTCCTACTGTGTTCATGGGCAAATAATATGTTTTCTTAAGTATTAAACTTTTAAGTATCAAAATAAAATAAGCTGCATGAAATAAAAAAGTAAAAATAAAGGTAATGCAGTAACTCATTACTTATTTTAACAGCAATTCTTGGGATTAACTGCTTTCGTAGCAGTTGCCTGTTGCAGTGACTTTCATACAGGTTGACTGAACTTCGTTTTCTTCCTCTGATCTCATCTCCGTTTCCAACATGTTTCCAACCCCGCTGTTTAGCTTTGCTCTCACTTGCCTGTGACATTACTTTATCATCACTAACCCACAGTATTTGCATGCTGCTCACAGGAAGGTGTAGATGTGAAAAAAAAGCACCATGGCCTCCGCAGCCCACCTTTGTATTTGTGTTATCTGATATAATCCGTGCTATTCCATGCAGCTTCTTCTCCTCCTATAGCTGCAACCATATCTCCGTCTCTCTCTCTCTCTCTCTCTCTCTTTCTCTCTGTAATGTGATCCAGTGATTAGTATTCTGCTCAGGCGTTAGGATGGAAAGCAGAGTGGCTGCCGAGAGGTGTCCTGAATCACATCACTCATATTCCTCTGTATGTGTGTGTGTGTGTGTGTTTCTAAGAGTGAGAGAGTGAGAGAGTGAACCAAATCAATCTTATATCACAGACCGGCCACTAAGTGTTGCGTGTGTAAGCGTCACTCTGCATTGTTTAAACACACATTTACCATCTAACTGAGCTGCTGAACTGCCATTTGTCAGTCCTCCCCAGTGCGGCATGTGTGTGTGTGTGCCTGTATGTGTTGCGTGTGTGTTCGCACACATGCCAAGGTCAACCGCACCTCATCTCTCCTGGCGGGTAGATGCAGACGGCCTTTCCACTCACTCACTGTAACGCAGTTATTGCACAGATGAAATCCTTCCTTTGCTCGCAAAATGCAGAAAGTTACATTTGTGTGATTAAACTGCGTTTCTTAGAATAGTCACATTTCTACATGTTTACTATGGGCTAATTGGTCAAGCTGAATTTATTGTGACTAAACATAAATAACGTGGTATAGTATTTTGTGGGGCAGCTTAATAGTATTGTTTTATCATCAGCGTTAATATGCTATAAAATACAGAAATTACAAATAAAATGTTTTATAGCCTGCAAACACCAGAGTGAAATACAAATGGGCTGGAGTTGGCAAACCCGCCGACAGGCCAACAAGGGCATAAATTAAACCTTCAGTCTGACTTTCCTGCCTACGTAGTTACTACGTAGTACGTAGTTACTTTTTCGGGGGGGAAAATTGTGCGGGGTTGAGAAGACACTTGTGCCACACCACATGAAGTGTGCCAAGGCCGCACCCGGGTGTGTGTGTGCGCTCAGTTCAGGTCATGGTTGGCCGCAGTGTGCACTACTGCGAATCTACACATTTGTGTAAAAGCATTTGTTAAGACCAGAATCTAACTCTTTGCCATTTGTTTTGCTAAAACATGATTATACTAAAGAGATGTCATTTCCACGAAAACAGCATTTTAAAAGAGTAACTATAAGTTGGAGCAAAAAAGCCAAGTCAGACTGTCATACTGTAGCACAAACACACAGCCAAAAAGAAAAAGCTAAAGCAGGAGAGACACCATCATGTAGAGCTAGCAAGGGACGCACAATTTTTTTTGTCATCTACAAATCCAAGGTATCCATGTAGATTAACCAACATCCTTTCACTTTGTTAAATGACTGAAACTCACTGGATACATGACTAAATTTGCATTTGGATAAATGCAAAATAAACATCTATATCCTATATGTGGATTAGCAAACTAGCCTAAATGACACGTCAGCTTTGACTTTAGTGGAATTTATGCAGTATGATGTGGTAAAGACACATTTAAATCACATATTAAATGTTAAACTATAGTATTATATTACTTTAACACACACTTAACAAACAGCTTGAAAGTAGATTGACATTCATTTCTTATGATTTGTGAAGAGTTTTGCTTCCTTTTTTCTTTTTTTATTTTGTATGCGGAAAAATCAAATAATACAAAGTATAAAATGAAGGCATAAAGCCTTCAACCTTTTTCTTTCTCAACATTACAGCTTCTGTTGTTTAGTTACTGTTCTCTGCTTTCGGAGAGCAGATCACTTAAAGTAACATCCAGACGTAATTAATCACAAAACTTGTTAGCTTGAAGAAAGTTCAGTTCATTATTGGATTATTTCGCCTCCAAAATCTATTCCACAGTTTCGAAATGCGTTCCAACTCCCAGACTACAATATGACTTTCATCTACAATCATTATGACCGCGAATTATAGATTTATAAATGTAGTTTTACTGATGCCTTATTTTAGTAACACAACACGTCTCCCCCCCTTTTTTTTAAATCACAAATGTCTGTTATCTGATTACTCTTTTCTTTCAGTAAATGGACTGCAACAGATTTCGGTTAACATTTCCTGACAGCCTCTAGCCTAATGACACAGTGCTGCCAAACTCTGGCCTCGTGTGAACAAACACAGGATAGGAAATTTCATTCCAGTACGAATTTCCAGGAACGCCTACCACACTGTGAAGACATTACCATAACAAATATTGCAAATGGTAACTTGTGTACGAGGCATGCTTTACAGAAAGGTAAAGAGACTAAGAGATGCTGTGCGCAGGTACACAGAGGGATAAAAAAGAAAGTGTGTGCGTGTGTGTCACTGGGGTGTGTGGCCGGGGGCGAAGGAGGAAGACGGAGTGTGTGTGTGCATGCATTAAAATAGGGGATTTTCTTGTCAGAGTAGCAGGGTTGGGGATTAGTTTAGGATCTGACTGAGACAGAGGAGAAGGAGGGCCAGCCACATAAAGAGATGACTGGGCAAATATGGGCACATACATCAATATCAGCACCGAGCACATTATAGCGACGCGCAGCAGGGCGAAACACATACTGTAGACAGCCGAGGAGATTTCCTTTGTTTATGCATGACTGGAGAGAAGGAAATTAATATCAGCGAATTGAATCCGCTCCTATGGAAGATCTTTATGCTTCCCCAAACCTCAGACCCACGCGCCAAAATAGATGCAAGTGACACACGCACACACACCCTGCTGAAAGACAGGCACTAAAATAACCTCTGTTCCAGCTGGTGGACTGCTGAGGCTCCTGCTGGGCTGTTTTAATGGGGAAAATTAGCCAAGCAGAAAGGTGGATCCTGTTTGTTATGCTCCACTGTCCGCCTTCCACGCAGTCGGCCAAGGAGGCATCCTCTGTTGTAGTCTCTCTCTGTCTCTCTCAGCTCTCTTGACATTGTGCATCTACACCAGCTGCTGCTGCCTTCACACATCCCCTCTCCTCCTGCCTGCATACTCGCAGCACAGATACATCCAGGACATATATCACACACACACACACGCACGCGGTAATCTTCAATATGGTGTATCTAAGTCCACAATCAGTACCAGAGGATTTCTTTTTTTTAATATTCCAGCAGCGTTACCGTACTCATCTCATTTACTCCAACCTGCTGCTGCAAGAGTGCGCTCACCAGCGACTACATGTATCCCACCCACATGAGAACGCCAAAACAAAAGTGAGAAAAAGAAAAGGAGGGGGGTAAAGAAAAAGAAAGGGGAAAAAAAAGGCGCAAACAAATGAGAGGGTTTGCATGATACGGGAGTCAGAGTGAGAGAAATGAGAATGAGAGGTGAGAGAGTGAAGGATGAGAGGAGGATATGCAGAGGGGTGAAAAGCTTCTTTGTTCTGCACGCCCTTGAGACAGCTGACATCGCCACAATAAGACCTTCTTTCAGAGGCAGAGAGAGGGAGTCGGAGCAAGAGGGAGAGAAGAGAAAGGGAGCGGGATTTAGTACTTTTGGCATACTGAACTGGAAGTAGTAGTAGTGATAGTAGTAGAAGTAGTAGTGTCACTTTCATATGCCAGTGTGTATCTGTGTGTGTGTCTGGATTTCTTCTCAAGCAAATGCTGGTTTCATGTCCTTCTGGTATAATGACAACATTGTACTCGCTAGCTTAGCATCCATAAGCAGCATGCTGTATTTTTTTAAAGAAAAATGTCAACTGCATTGGTTTTATTTCTGTTGTTTTAACCAGCATGTCTGTGAGTGATGGTAATGTTGCACTTACCAAAGTAACTACTGAGATTTGGTGATGTTGTGACATCAATAAAGTGGAGTGTGACGGGGCAAAAAAAAAAACACAAGCAGGCTGTCAAACTCATTTTAAAGATGCCACCCGAGCCCTGAGTAGACATGAGATATGTAACGCTGCTGGCCTTACCTTTGTTAAAGTCATTTAGACGCCGATGGATTTTATAAAGCATTTTGCAATTGAAGTCTCAATTAATGGCCTTTAGTAGTGCAAGGGACACATACACACACACATTTGAAAGATGTGCTGATTTATTAGATAGATTATTCTGCTGACCAAATTTTAGAGTTGGTGTGATTGTATGCAAGACACAAACTGATTAAGGATACATCCACATGAGTTTAGATAGAAAATATAGGTTGGGTTATGTGTATATATATGTATAGGGTTTATACACACACACACACACACACACACACACACACACACTTTACAGCGATCACATCTGTCTGGGTAAGCACATAAACAATACAATACAATACAATACAATAAAAAGTAATGAAACAATCAGCCTCACTATTTCTGAGGCATTACATGACCGGCTATTAGCAGCTCACTTGATTAGGTCATCTCCAAGCACAGGTATTTCGCCATTGCAGTTTGTTTCTTCTGCCTCCAATGCCACCAGCTGACTGTTTCTCAGCTGATTGTTTACAAGGTAGTCTGAGAAACGCTGACTTTAGCTGCTGCATCTCACTGGCTCATTTTGGTTTTTTGGTTTGTTGTAAGCTTCAGGCAGACTGCATTTTCGCATTTGAGAGGAAATGACTGTCTTCTCTCCGCCATGATTTCAGCATGTCACACCAACCTCAGGTGGCCAGGTGCAAGCAGACAGGTTACTCTGGGACAAAATATCAGTGGGATAAAGTGAAAAAAAAATATATATACATATGTTGTAGCGTGTGAAAAGACCCAAAATGAACCCTGTAGATTACTTTGTTAAACAGCATTTATTTAGAAATGACTCTTTGCGTTTCGATTGCTATAAGCCGTTTCCACCGTTCAAGTGAAACCACAGAGTTTTATTGTTTATTAATCTTATTTGTGTCTATGAGACGGTAGCTAGCTTATATATCTATTATATTGTTCTCAATAAGATACAACAGGCTGCGGCCTTTTAGTTTCTTGGTTCAGCTTAACAAAGTGTAAAATGAATTCAGACTATCAAATCTAAACATCCATCACAGTTTGGTTTCCTGGTTTATCTTTGATCTACCACACTTATTTGTGCGCACAGGTTTTCTTTTTCAAGGAGGGATTGTTACCATAATTTTGGGTGCATTCACATGCTCTTTTGCCTTTTAAAAAGCAGTTTAGATAATCCAGCTAAACTGTTAGCGTGTTGATTCACTGGAGCGACGTCAACAGGTTCTCTAATCTCAACTCCATAAAGATTATGGGCAAAACTACAACAGTAAACTCCAGCTGTAATAAATCAGAATCTTCCACAGGTCCTGCAAATACGTCTGAGTTTTGAGTATTTTCTCTACACTTAACCCCACGAGCAGAAATATAGACAGAGGTGAGGAAGATTAAATGTGTTTTTTCTTTCCTGCTGAAAAAAAACCTTTCTCTCTGAGAAGCACCACCATAACTGAGATTTTTACAACAATTCTGTCCAACTACTTACTCGCTGCTTAGCTTTTGTCACATCCTGTATCACACACACACAAAAGCTTGCACACAAACACACTTTAGAAATCTGAGAGTGTGTTAGACCTCTCTTCCTCCTCACCCAGAGTTCCTGGCCCCAGGGGGTGGAGGGTCTCTTCAGCCATCTCGCACGTCCAACCCAAACACACGGCAACCCGGACACACACACACACACACACGTGAACACACACACACTGGCAGCAGACCACATCAGAGGGGGTCCATTCCTCCCCAAGTCCGCAGGTCTCTGGATAAACATATTATTCTGGATTAAATGTTTCCCATATTTGTTATTCTTCCCTTTCGAGACTCCAGGTGGAATTGGTATGAAACCAAAAATCATATGAACATTCCTTTGAATGAAAGAGCAGGCCGAGGGGGAACGCTCCGAAAGGGGAACGAGAATTCCCTTTCGGAGCGAGAACTTGTAACAACATTTGTGCAGATTCTTCGATTGCCCCAGATTCTTCGTTACACATCTAACAAAGGCTGCGCTGTGTCGTCGAGAAGTGCTCTCTCTTTTTTTCTTTTTTTTTCCCCCCCCTGCAAATCTCAGCCACTGCCCAGAATTCTCCACGAAAACCAGGAAGTGTGCGCACTCGGTGGAGGTCCGCCGCTGGCTCCGAATCGGACCCAATTGGTTCAGGAGGCGCCGATCCTCACAGGGACTGCTGCAGTGTGGGAGTGTGTTTTACTCTGCTGCGGTATCACTTTGAATGGAGATGGAAGGTGACAGCTGAGCAGCAGCTTCAGCCACCGTGAGGCCTAAAACTGAGGGCTTCACAGGCAGAGGGCGATGATGGCCGAGTCCTGCTCAATTATGCAATTATGCCCAAATTACTGCCAGAGCCTCTTGCCCCATCAGATCCCAGGTTATAGCCTTGAGCGGGCCGATCGATGAGGCGCTGATGTGTGGTGAGGGATCAGAGCCTGCTCACCTGTTAGACCCAGTGGCCATGGTAATACTATCTGAACCATAGTGGTGGACGGATGGGCAGACACATGTTGCCAGGAGCACAGATTCTGATCTTCTCCCATCAGCCGCCAATCAAAAACATTAACAACTTCCTCCATTTCCACGAACAATCGAGGAGCCCTCATCTGAGATTTAACATTCTGCGCTCAAATGTCTGCAGTCAACACATCATCCCGTCAACCGACATGTCAGGGCATCACGCGCGATCTGATGCTCTTGAACGATCTCGGCATCAAACGCTAGCTACCTGCATACTAATGCAACAGCGGAGGCTCACAATAGGCTGAAACCCAGCAGCGGCGCGCTCACCTCTTCTTATCGTGTTTATTTTTGTAAACTGCACAGCCCCAACTTTGCGCAGCGGTGGGACGTGTGTTGTGGACAGAGGGTTCTCACTGCAGTGTGTTTGATGTCTCTCTCTCTCTCTCTCTCCCTCTCTCGGTGTGTGTGTGTGTGTGTGTGTGGACCCTGGAGACATTCCTCATGCATAATCTCTGTGTGTCTTTCTGATCTGCCTCTATCTACTGCTGGTGGAGGTTAATGCGCAGAGCCGCGCGTGCAGAAACACACACAAATTAAGAGGCAGGCAAAACACAACAGTCTTATTTCCCACAAATAGCAAAAGAATAAAGCAAACAAAGGCGGAAGGGAGTTTTGTAATGTTTATTGATGCGATATAAGAAGCTGTACAGCTCTCCGGGTTCCCCTCATCCCCTCTACATGTCATTTAACACTGCGCTGTGCTAAACAACTCAATTGAATATGGTGTTTTAAACACAGTTGCACTGCTCTCAGCTTAATAAAACCACCTACTCCTGTAATTCATCATCCTTTACCATACATTAAGCCAGGAAATCAGGGGGAGTGATGTGATTGGAGGGAGGCAGGCTCCTGTATGAAGCTCAGTATTCTGGTGAGGACTCTCTAACTGTAGAGCAGAGGGGGCAAAGAGGTCACGAGGTGTGTGTGTGTGTGCATGCATGTGTGCCTGTGTATGTTCGTGTGTGTGTGTGTGTGTGTGTGTGTGTGTGATGGCAGCATCACCAGTCCTCCAGGGCTCAGCAGGCTAATTAATAATGAATCCCAGAGAGTCTGTGTTTGAAATGCAGATGTGCAACTGCCGGCTCCGCCTGCTCCTTCAGAGGGACCTGGATATGTGTGTGCATGTACGAGAAAGAGCGAGAGAGTGTGTGTGTGTGTGTGTGTGAGAGCAGGTTTGTAGGCCACAGGGGAAAGTATGTTGGTTGGTTGGCTGTTTAGCTGTGTGGCAGAGAGCTCGCTGATATTCCGCAGGAAATTCACCCGGGTTGCTCGTTAGACGTCGACCACATTTGAAAAGAGCCTGAATTTCAGAAGTTTTCACCACCAGCCCGTTCTCTCTCTCTCTCTCTCTCTCTCTCTTTCTTTTTTTTTTCTGCTCCCAAGTCCTCTCTCTTCCTGGTCGGTACCGGCGGAGGCCTCAACCCCGAGCTCTTCTTTGCTTTCAGCACGGAAGAAGAGCAGAAGAAGGAGGACGATGGAGAGGGGCTGAAGAGCATTCATTACATTTCTATAGACTCTCTACTCTTCTTCACTGCTCTCTGTTTCATAGGCCCTGTGAGTTTGTGTGTGTGTGTGTGTTCAAATGTGTAGAGCGTGTGTGTTGTTTGAGCAGTTTGAAGTTTAACAGAAGGTAATGTTATGTAGATTTTCACCAACCATGGCTCCTTCACTGACCCAGGGACAATATAGCAGCCTCTTCTGCAAACAGCACCTGTAACACACACACACACACACACACACACACAAACAAAGAAGCAGTGAATAATCTGTCTGACAAACATTGGCTTTGTTTGACAGAAGGCAAGAGGGACAAACACTTTCAATTTAGCTCAGGTGTTTCAAATTCTCGCAGATAATAAAAAATAATATTGCAGCGACTGCTTTTGTGCCACTGAGTGTTTGTTCTCGAGTGTAAAAAAGGGGGGAGAAACATTTTTTTTCGGGAGCTGGAAGACTCTCTGACCTCAGGCCTGCGTGTTGTTTTGACTGAATTCATTTTCTAATTAACTAGAAACCAAAAATAATTTTACGCTGGAATTTGCATCACAGTTGGAATACTAAACATCCAGACCTGAGACATTTAATTGAAGCCTCACGTTGCACTTGGTGTCTCTCAGTCGTTCCAGGAAATTAAATGAGCTGGATTTCTGAAGGAACTTTCGCCATTCAGAGCGACCTGGAAGTTTATCTGTCAGACTGTTGCCACAACAGCCAACATAATGGCAACACAACCCATTCAGACTCCCATGCACTGTCATATTTATACCCACCTCCTCCAAACCTGTGATAGCTGCTGCACACACACTTTGCTGGCTTCCCACTGCATTTCCTGTATTTTACATTAATATGATCCTCAAACAAAAGACTGGAACATTTCATTACCAGAGCGTGTTATAATATTCAAAACGACATGACGTTCATTGGCATCTCAGGAGCACTGCTGGGGCCCAGAAAAATTAACAACTGGGCCTACTGATGCTTTTATTTTCAGTGTATTCTAATATGAAAGAAAAGATTTTCATTTTCAGTTCCAGGTGTTTTTACATCCTTTTTCTTTTTCTTTTCTTTAATCCTTAAATAAAAACAAAATACACCTATATGATCAATGGAATGAGGAAAAGCTTTGTTAATCTGTTATCTCGTATTAATTGCTTCTCATCCGCAGTGATAGTAAGAGGGGAGGAAAAGGCATAATTAAAAACAAGATTGCATGTCGTTTGAAAGGTAAAGAATCGTATCACAGCAGTCTAAAGGTGTCCAGTATTTGTTCTGAATGAAGCCCACAGTTTGCATGTTGTTAGAAAACACCCATTAAATGTGAAAGTCCATGTTAGAAATATCGTGAGGGAAGTTTTTTTTTTTTTGTGGAAATGTGCAATTTCAACCAAATTTGTACTCTGAGCTGTGAGAAAAAAACACAAGAAATGCTCCATTAAGGATTTTCTAAAAAAAAAAAAAAATCACTGTAGACTTGTTGAAAAGCGAAAAGCCTTCATCACACTTACACACACACACAGATATCTAACCCTCTGAACCAGGCCCTCTCACTGCAGACCAAACACACACACACACACGCACACACACACACATACACACCGGGCCTCATGCATTATGAATGTACATTTACACTTGTGTGCTCTCATGGGAAGATTTTTTTTTTTTACCTTCATATACATTCACTCATGGGTGTGTTTCCTCTGCCGGACACACACACACACACACACACACCTGACAGACAGATGGACGTGTGAAGACAGGCAGCACTCTGCCATCACAAACACAAACAGGCGGGTTTGTTTCAGGTTTCTGATGAAAACAAACGTCCTGTCAGCGACGTGACGGCAGATTAGTTTCAGGCTTTGGCTTTTTTTTTTTTTTTTTTTTTTTGAGGGTCCGTCTTGTTTAAACGCGGTGTCACTGTCCTTTATTAGCGACGTCACGGGTTAATGGGAGTATCGATTTTACTGTCTGGGAGCCCGCGAGGCGTGTGTGTGTGTGTGTGTGTGTGTGTGTCAGGGAGGAAAGAACAACTGCGTTTACACACTCAGAGGTGACACCAAGGCTTTGGGATAACAATGATGATTTTTTTTTATGTGATCAGGACTTGATTTATTAGAAATTAAATTTTTTTTAATTATCAAACACGCTCCGCACATAAATGATGAATTTGTTTCAGCTGTAACATCTTTAACTTGAGGCCGCGTCGTGCAGCAGCAGCAGCAGAGATTTGGGGCTCGGTGGGGGAAAGTTTTAAAGGTCGTGACACCCAGTGACAGGTCGCACCCTGAGGCCCGGGGCTGTCTGACAGGCAGACTGAGGCTGATTCATCGAGAGGCTGCTGCAGCGAGCAGGACACAAAGTCTGACCACACAGGACATCATAATAATGGATTATAATTTGATCCAAAAAAATAAATAAATACATTTCAGAAATCAAAACTGTAGAGACTTTTGCACGAAAACGAACTCCAACATTTTTAGATACATAGAAAACTGTATTAAAAGGCCTTTAAAACAAACAAAACCCCCTCACTATTGAATTATTTATAAGGGATGTGTAAAATATCTTAAATGCGTATTAAAAATGACAAACAGCCAAAGACAGGCACACACAAACCTCCATAAGAAAATGATAGATAATGATATTTATCTTTGGCCCTTAGTCTGTTGTTTAACCTACATGGAGAGCTGCCATCTGAATCCAAACACTTTCTAAAAGTAAAGAGAGAAATATTCCTGTTTGGGAAATTACAAAACCTGCAGCCAGGAAGTAATGAAACAAATGCAGCTTTTATTTTAAAGAAATCGGAATATCAATTAATCTAACGCCATATTAATGTAATCGTTTATTTTTTAAAGACTAAATCTTAATAATGAACATTTAAGCTTTGAGTGAGAGGCCTATAGAAAGACACCGTGTGGTGTTTCAGGGGGGAAGAAACATCCATGAATGTTTACACATAGATTTTTTTTTTTTTAAATAGTCTTGAAAGATCACCAACTGGAGGTTCCCAGTAAACAAATCTTTTTGTATTTACCCCCAGTGCCTGCAGAAAAATAACCAAGAGTCGGGAGCTAATCAGCCAAAGATTTACTCAGAGCCGCCAAACAAACAGCGACGAGCGGCTAAACAAACAGGCAGGAAAAAAAAAACAGGGAACGTTTCATAAAGAGAGAAATGAAAGAAATTATGAGTCATTTAAGTTGTTGCTCTGCGCGGTGCAGGCTGTGCAGAGAGCCCGAGCTGCTGCAGGGTGTAAGTGTAGCGGGGCTGTGCTCGGGTTATCTGTGAATGGGCTCTTTATTGGAGGCGCGGAGCGGGGATTTGCCTTTTATTCGCCTCGCTATGGAAACGCGCTCGACGGCAGAAAAATGTTGATGCGAATAAAAGGAATCAGCACAAGGAGCGTTTCTAGAGAAGCATCTGTTACACTTAGAAACTTAGACTATCGAGAGCAATACAACCCCCTCTCCAAGTCCCCTCTCCTGTCTGCTTTATGCTCCCCCCCTTAAAAAAAAGACTTTATTTTTGTGAGGAGACTAAATGTATGTATGTTTAAGCTTTTTTTAAAAAAACAAAAACAATCTGGACGTGGAAAAAAGAAATAAAAAAAGTTAAGCCCATTTTTTTTTTTAAAAAAAAGCTCAGATTCTGTCAATATCTTCCGCACATGCTCAGATTGAATCAAATGAGTTTGTGGGATGCTCTAAATGGAGAATTCATCCTCCAAAATCAATTCGCTTTGGCGCCTCATTTAATATGACACGCCAGGAAAAAAAAGAAGGAAAAAAGACAAACAAACAAACAAACAAAATCGCAGCAATTGTGTCTGAAATGCCACCACTGCCACTGTGCAGGAAATGCACAAATTTTTTGGCACACAATCCTGCATCATTTCATC
Organism: Amniataba percoides; assembly: GCA_037176925.1. Lineage (NCBI taxonomy): Eukaryota > Metazoa > Chordata > Actinopteri > Centrarchiformes > Terapontidae > Amniataba > Amniataba percoides. The sequence goes on along the minus strand of JBAJHX010000053.1, from coordinate 19,442,081 downwards.
CCTACCACCATCACACTCACCCCCCCCCCACCCCTCTCACCAACCCACCCCCAAAATAACGACTCCAGTTCAGCTCAGTGTAGGCCAGCAGTGGCAGACACATCAAATATTCACTCACTTTTTTTTTTGGAGAGTTTTCAGAGAGTAAAGTCAAGAATTTACGCGCAGCCGGAGCGCGACAACAAGCGTGAAGAATTATCTCCCATCCGTCCATCTGCAGGCCTAAGACTCGGGGCTCCTCACCCGTAATGCCAGCACCCTTTCCCCCCCACCCACTCCCACTCCCACCGCCACCTCTCGGTCCTCCGGTTACCGAGGCCCCGCTCAGCACGCTCTCATCCCCGCGGTCAGCTCACCTGCTCCGGCCTCCTCCGCGCCTCCGTCGTGCCCCTCCAGCTCCCCGGCTCAGCGCTCTTTAATGACTTTCTGGTGGCTGCAGCCTTCTTTTATTTCTCCTAAATGTATGAAAATGTATGCAAATTTAAATCAAGCTTAACCTGGGAGCCCGAGCAATATATTTAATGGAATTTCAAACCAATAAGGAGAGCGGGACGCAGCCTTTTAATGGCAAATATAATTACGCAGCCAAGTTCGCTCTCAGATATGCAGATAGAGATTTTTTTTTCCATCTCTGAGAAGACCTGATGAGATTCCTAAAGACTGGGAGTGGAAGTCGTGCAGTGCGTGCGGACAGATTTACTTCTTTGAGAAAATGTAATAATAATGAAGTTTTGGGTTGTAAACACGTCCGATGACTGGACGATTCCCCGTGAGGGAGGAAAAAAAAAGTTTGAGCTGGGCTGTGAGAGGAATCTTACATTTTTAATATCTTATGGAAATCTTATTTTAAAGATTAAATTGCTATTATAGGCCCCTGACACGCGTTATTTTTTGTCTGACCAAATGGGTATGAATAATGAATGCCCCGTGCGTAAAACTCGTGCGCGTAAAACACTATCTTGAGAGGCTCGCGCTATAAACACCGGAGGAAATATTCTCTAAAAGTTAATAATTAGCAGCGAGAACTGCTCTTGGTTCGATTGTATCCCTCTAAATTAAGTGCTGGCACGTCTAACAAATGCCATTGCGCTTTAATCTCCTCCTTCGCACGCGCTCAAGGGTGACAGGAGCAGCAATAAACTCGCGCGTAAATCAGTTGGAAACTTTAATTAATAAACAGGAACTGCGCTCCACGCGCACATCGTTCCACAGTCAGACCCACTGGGCCAGCACTTCGACTCACTTCCGGTTCGACTCCCTGTAACCCTTTCCTCTCCGCAGCGCGGCTTGTCAGAGGCGGAGGTTTGGACATCTGCGCCGTCATTGGTCGGCACGCGTCGTCACTGCGTCTCCGTCGGGCTGTGAGTGGTGGTGCTGGCTGTCAGTCAGTGCCAAGGCTGCTGCCGAGGCTCCAGAGAGAGGGAGATGTCAGAGGCTGAGCTGCTCCCTCGCTTCAGTAGCACTGGTGGGGTTCAGCAGCCAGCATGGCCACAGCTGCCTCCAGCCCCTACACCCTGCTCAGCTCCAGTCCCATGATCCACCCGGACAGCCAGGCCATGCAGCCTGCTAGCCCCTACAGAGGACACCAGAAACTCCTCCAGAGCGACTACCTGCAGAGCGTGCAGAGCAACGGACACCCGCTCGGGCACCAGTGGGCGAGCAGCCTGTCGGAGGGCAGCCCCTGGTCGGCCTCCATGGAGCAGCAGGACGTCAAACCAGGCCGGGAGGACCTGCAGCTCGGCATCATCCATCACCGCTCCCCGCACGTAGCGCATCACTCTCCCCATCACAACAACCATGGCAACCACCCGGGAGCCTGGGGAACTCCGGTGTCCCACAACTCCTCCATCACCAGCGGGCAGCAGATCAACATCTACTCCCAGACGGGCTTCACTGTCAACGGCATGCTGGACCACGGTGGCCTCACGCCTCCACCCAACCCGCAGGGCCAAGGCATGCACCCGGGCCTCAGGGACACGCTCAGCCCCGAGCACAGCGACCTCGGCGGGCACCACTGCCACGACCACTCCGACGAGGAGACGCCGACCTCGGACGAGCTGGAGCACTTCGCCAAGCAGTTCAAGCAGCGGAGGATCAAGCTGGGCTTCACGCAGGCGGACGTGGGTCTGGCTCTGGGCACGCTGTACGGCAACGTCTTTTCCCAAACCACCATCTGCAGGTTCGAGGCTCTGCAGCTGAGCTTTAAAAACATGTGCAAACTAAAGCCGCTGCTGAACAAGTGGCTGGAGGAGGCGGACTCGTCCACGGGCAGCTCGAGCAGTATAGACAAAATAGCAGCTCAGGGGAGGAAGAGGAAGAAGAGGACGTCCATCGAGGTCAGCGTCAAGGGGGTGCTGGAGACGCACTTCCTCAAGTGTCCCAAGCCCTCCGCGCAGGAGATCTCCTCGCTGGCGGACTCGCTGCAGCTGGAGAAGGAGGTGGTGCGCGTCTGGTTCTGCAACCGGAGGCAGAAGGAGAAGCGCATGACGCCGCCGGGGGAGCCGCCGCCGCACGAGGGACCGTATTCTCACAGCGGGAGCGCGGGGGACGCGTCCTCGTGCCACGATCTCTGACCGGGGCACCTGGAGGAACCCCCCCCCCCTCAACTCCCCTTTACCCAGACAGACAGACAGACAGACTGAGGAGCGCACGGGGGGAGGTGGAGGAGGAGGGGGGGCGGCTCCTCCCGGCCTCCCGTCCCGGCGCAGACTCCTCCAGGTGCCTCCTCCCGCACCGACCCGCGACAATAACAATAACAGAGATACCTGCTCAGCCTTCGTCCTTTTCTAACCGCCAATGAGGGCATTATATTGTCCCACAGCATCCTCCGGAGCCCGCCCAAACTGTGTGTGTTTTTTTTCTTTTTCTTTTTCTTTTTCTTTTCCTCTCCATCACGGATATAAATACAGAAATGTGCCTATAATAACCCGCCAGCGCCTTTGGTTCGGTGTCACCACTTCTCATCAGCTCCGCAGCGACCACAGGACGGGACTGATGCCGTTTGCTCTCATGTTGTCGGAGGGAAAAAAAAAGAAAAAAATCACTTCCTTTTTTTTTTCTTTTTTTTTTTTTTTTGCCCCCCCCCCCTCAGGCTTCTAAAATGCTTTAGTCCTCATCGTATTTACATTCATTATTTTTGTAACATACTCAGTAGCAGATCTGTAATTATTTCTTTCTTTTCCTTTTTTTTTTTTTTTTTTTGCATATGCAAATGTAGGCCCTCATTTCCAGTTGTAGAGGTATTGCTACCAACATAATAGCACTTGGAGGGTTTTGATTAAATTCCTCCCTCATGGCCTGTAAGCTTATGAAGCCACACACACACACACACACACACACACACACACACATGCGCGCACACACGCAGTTACAGCTATTTATAAATTCATTTATTTGATTTCAATCATCTTCGACCATATAAACTGTGTGGACTCTGAGACAGAGCCGTGAATAGAGAGAGGGGTTGACGACGCTATACACCTGCCTATAATTTTATTGTACGTTCAGTATCAAAATTTTATAATCTTAAATACTCCTGTTATTGGTTTATTTCTTAAGTATTTTTTCGAATATTGTACAGTTTTATATATTACCCTTTTGAAGTCATTAATTTAAACAAATGCTCTTAGTTATTCATGCACTTAATTAGCAATGTAAAAAAAGAACACACACACACACACACACACACACACACATACACAGTATTTTCAGTAAGATTGAACTGTTTCGGCGGTTTTATTCCAAATTTCGATGACAGCTCAAGTAATTATTTATTTTCAGTATAAAGCTTGTATTATGTTTTGAAATAAACTATGTATGTTGTAATAAACAATTTCTTGCTACAACTGTTCACTGTCCAAAAAAAGAATTCTGATGAATGAACACTGAATATTTAGAGGTAGTTTTAAAATCCTACAAAATGATGATGATTATTATTATTATTATTATTATTATTATTATTATTATTATTATTATTATTATTATTATTATTTTCAAAATAGTGAGAGCAATAATTAAAATGTGTGATTTATATTTTTCATTCAGTATTCCTGTTAATGTTTTACTTCATTTGAAGGTGGCTTGATTTTAAAATTGTGACTGATCATATTTACACTGAAGAAAACATTTTGCTCCTGTTATGTATTTGCACACACCGGCACAGCTGTGCTAAACGCAGCATAACCTTGACTCATCTTCAATGTCATGTCAAAGGGCAACTTTCCTCCAACTTTGTGTACCAGCTGTAAAATGTCCAGCGGTTCAGCAGGAACCTTGGCTGCA
>JBAJHX010000053.1:19391949-19432140 GCA_037176925.1 Amniataba percoides | reverse complement strand
GTGTGCATTTTTGTGAAAGAAGAAACTGGCTCAGACCACACTGGATGCATGTCAATAATGATCTTTAATGTCAATATATACAGAACTTGAAAGAAAAATAGAATCTTAAAAATCAAATGAAATAAATACAATATCATACAATTTCCACAATGTCTTTTTGAAGAGATATCCATGGAAATTAATTTTTTTAATTCAGCCTCTCTGGTTCGACAGGGTGCGTCCCGTCCCCCCCAGAGAAATCCCTACAGCCCCCCCACATGCTCTTCATCTTCATCTTCATTATATATATTTATATATTTTTTGCAAACTAGATTTTCTGTTATTGATACCACGTTGTTTCACCTTCGAACTCCAGACATTTTCTTTTGTCCATCTGCAGCTTATTTTACCACTTTTGATACATCGCTAGCATCACAAAGTAACATGAGTCAGACGGTGATTTTTAAGGGAAAAGAAATACAGGTTCTGTCCACACATGCATTTATGTTTTTAAAAGTGCTGGCCGACGACTTTGATCCTGAGAGACTTTTTTTATTTTAAAAATCTACCATAATCCTATCTTTTTCTGTTTTAAGAGAGGAAACAGTCCCCCAGTCATCATCATCCTGCCAACACTCTCACACATAAACCATTACTTCACTTTGAAGAAAAGAAGTTAAGAGAGCGAAAGCAAACAGGGGGAGGAGAGAGAACCGAGGAGGAGGAGGATGGCGGAGTGCAGATGAAGAGCAGTGGGGGGGCACAGTTTACCGAAGCAGCTTTGAATCAGCCAATCACAGTGAAGGAGAACATCAGCTGGTGCATTTCTTCCCCACGTGAGGAAGAAAGAATGAAAGGCGAGGAGGGCAAGTGCATATGAAAGCTGTGGAAATAAATACAAGTCTGTCTCCCCAGCAGTAACAGATATGTGAGTTTTTCCCCTCTTCCTCTTCAGCTGACTTCTTCACGATGCAACCTCGTCCAGTGTGAGTGTGCATGTGTGTGAATGCGTGCATGTGTTGGGTGTGTTAAATAAATAGATTTAAAAAAAGAAAGAAAAAAAAGGGAGACAGTAGGTCTGACTGGCCAGAACTTCGGTCTGTGTGCGAGCACATCTGTGTTTTGCGTATGAGAGTCTGACTGAGAGTGAGGTTGAAACTGGAGGGCGAGCGGTGTGTGTGTGTGTGTGTGTGTGTGTGTATGTCTACATGTCTGTTGAGGTGAGTTTCTTCATGCTGCGTCTCTGGGCTAGACTGGAGGCTGCCACAGGCTCCAACACCGGCTGACTCGTCTTCTGGCTCAGTGCTGAGTAAGTGGCAGCCATGGCTCCCTGTGAAAGGACAAAATGAACACATGAACTTGTAAACGCACACAAAAATCATCCCATCGCCACCGTCGGTTTCCTGTTAATAAATAAACACTACCTTTGCCTTCAGTCATGTTACTGCACTGCTCGTTTCACATCAATAGCTCTGGATGGTCTCACAGGATTTACAGACTCTGGTGTGAGTTCTGTTAATGTCCAACATTATATTACACTACATTTGTTTGTTTGTTTATCTAGTACCACCCACTTATCTAAACATGAATCAGAGACGTGTCGTACAACAGCTGAAAGTCTACATTAGAAGTAGCACTAAAACCACAGGAAGGTTTTATCAAGTGCAAATACATCTTAAAAAGTAGAATGAAATTATCAAAATTATAAGAAAATACCAAAGGCCACAGCACAGGCAGTGATGTCCTGTCAACTCTCTAATAAAGGCAAACATTTCTTTAAAAAGCTGTGCATTATATAGTCAGAGTCGGACTGCTGGAACATCCGGTTAGCAGTGGCCCTGACAGAAAGGCTGTTTCAGTAATGAGAGAAAGACACTCGCTCAAGGTAACGAAGAGGCCACAGGTACAAAAATAACAACTCATGATGGCCGAGGTGTTCCAGCAGGGTGCTGCAATACAAAACATTTGTCAGACCGCTAATCGCATGCGCAGGAGGAGAGGAGCAAGAATAGATCACTGACAGCAGCGGTGGGATTTGTGACTAACACCGTCTACGGTGGGCAACAACAAATTCAGACTGAAGAGTGGGAAAATGACACATGGTCACGAAGTCTGTTTTTCTCAGGCTACAATAAAGCATCAGTAGAGCTGAGCGCGTACCTCTGCTGACCCGCTGCATCGCTTAATGGTGATGCTATCCGAGGCTAATGTGCAGCGCAGCAACACGCGCATTTAATTTGTTTCACGGACTCGACGTTGACCTTGTTTGTGCTGCTGGCTTTCACATTCACCAGACCTCAGAAATAACAGAGGACAACAGCGATAAGGTTGTTCGCCACACGGACGCTCTACAGGGACTTGTATAGTGGAATAAAGTAAGGTCATCAGCTGAGGGTAAACAGGACTGCGAGATTATCTGTTGTTAACGTGGTGAAGAGAGAACTGAGCCACAAAGTCAAGTTCTCAATTTCCTGCTGATCTTTGTTCAGACTCTCGTCTATGATCACAGGCTTTGGGTTCTATCTGAAAGAAGAAAAAAAAAAATCACAGATCGAGACAGGTTCCTGTGCAGGGTGGCTGACCCATCTCTGAGGGATTGGTCGAAGAGTTCAGCAACGTCAGAGAGCCCCTATATGCAGCTGCTGCTCCCTGAGTTTAAGAGGAGTCGACTTGGGCGGTTTGAGCACTTTGTGATGATGCTGCCCAGGCAAGCTCTCTCTGCAGGGAGACGACCAGGCTGCTCTGAGTGGAAGCACTCTACTGTTTGCGAAGTATAAATGTTGCCATCTGTTGACAGTCTTTTAATTTGTTTATGTCAGATTTGTGTAAGTTTTCATCAATTGCAAATTTTGACGTTGGAATGCAAATAAAATATGATTCAACATTTTTGTAACATGAACAAAGCAACACCTGCTTTTGTTGTCAGTCACCTAGCAACAGTGTTCTCATCACTTCAACCACTTAAGCACTCAGCATATTGTGTACTCGACTTCCTGTGTCAAAAATACGACCCGATGAGTCCCGTCTGAAAGAAGCATCTGACCTGCATATGTGGCAAAGGAAGACAAATGGGTGGACGCACCTGCTCTGTTGGATCTGATATTAGTAATGGATGAGATTACAAGTGTATGAATCACCAAGGATCAGGCTGGCTTTTATATGTCAAGAGCATTGCGCAAGAGTTCAGACCCTCTTCTGGCTTGCAGGGATGTGATGTGGTTCCATATTTAGAGATGCTGAGTAAAGTGGCATTACAGATGTGAGACTGCGTATGTCATCCACACTACGTGGTACCATAAGCATTTAAGATTCTATCATATGGTGGTAAATGATTTCAGAACATTTGTTCACCACAATACAGAAAAAAAACTACCTGTGCTGAGGAAGTTGTGTGTTATGCATCTGCTCATCAGTGAGGAGGATACACACTCACCTTGACGAGGTGCGGTGCATCATGGCGCGTGAGCTGGAAGTGTGGTAGCGTATCTCTGCAGGTGATCCAGGAATGCTTTAGAACCTGCTCTGCTGTGTATCGCTGGTGAGGGTCCACATGGAGCATATGGGACAGCAGGTCCTGAAACATAAAATGATATCCAGTCTTAAAACTATACATAATATCAGAGTTTCCTAACTATAAGCACTAAGTTTGGTTTATTTTACATAAAATATTGACATGTTGACATAGACTCCAAGATTTTTCACTTATATCTATGTACTTTAAACTGACATTGTCTCTCACCCATTTGACCATGCATAAGAAAAGATTCTCAGTTAAAACAGTTCTGAGTTACAATATCTCTTTGTATGTATTATCTCTACCACTGCAGAATCACGGGACCAAACATGTGAATACAACTGCAAATATTACAACTAAGGTGAGTCCAGTTTATGATGCACTTAAAAAGTGTACAAAGTGCTTTGCAGGCATAGAAACAGAAAGATCAGAATTATACCTTGAAAATGTGCTTCAAAGTCACATCAGCATTGTGACAAAGTGTGTGTACCTTTGAGGTGTCTGATACAGTATCCCAGTTGCCTCCTGTCAAAGAGAACTTCCCAGATCCTATCCGCAGTAGAATCTCCTCTGGTGTGTCGTTTGGCCCGTTAGCAAACGGCGTGTACCTGACAGAAAGTGAAAAGCAGAGGTTAGAAAAACACATCATCATATTTTAGGTAGTTTAATAAAAATATTCTATAGTTGGAGCACTGATGAAGGCCCATAATTTGCTCCATGTTTGTTGAGAAATTTGGACATTTCGCACTTCTCTGTCAAATGTTTCCACCCACAGTTAAGCTAAATTTGTCCAATAGTTGCTCCTGAGTGCAGCCTTACCCTGCCAGCATGGTATACAGTAGGACTCCAAGACTCCATATATCACATGCGGCATCATAACCTTGCCGCATTAGTACCTGAATCGAAACAGACAGAAAAGAAATACAGATCATTAGAGACTCAAATTGAGAATGGGGATTAAGAAACACTCCTTAGTTTCTTGAGTTAAGTTTCTTTCTCCAAATCTCTAAATAGTAACCTTCAGATGTCAAGTCTTAAACTCCCTCTCGCTTTTATTCTCTTTTTGCGCCCAACACTTTTTCTCCCTCACCTCAGGTGCCACAAAGTTGGCGGTGTAACAGGGAGTGAGGAGCAGGCCGTTGCCTCCCCGAAGCTGCTTGGCGAACCCAAAGTCACAGATCCTGATGGAGTCAGGATTTCCCGAGTCATCCATGTACAGGATGTTACTGGGCTTCAGGTCTCGGTGTACCACCTGGGAGCGGAGAAGAGCAAAAGAGACGAATGCATTAGAGAGGAAGTGGTCTCACTTTCACTTCCCGCTCGCATGTGCGCAGTTGTGCTTCCTCACCCCTTGGCAGTGGAGGTAGTCAACAGTCTTGGTGATGGTGTAGAGCACAGCACTGGCCTCCCTCTCTGAGAAAAACTTCTGCCTGAGGATCTTGTCCAGCAGCTCTCCTCCTTTCATCAGCTCCGTCACCAGGTATACATACCTTCCCTCATCATATACCTGAAACAGAGACGACCTGTTCAGTATGGTGACTAACAACAATAATATTTACTGTCACGACACACAAACGTCACTGACGTCTTTCAGAGTGATGATGTTGGGGTGCTGTCCGTATCTCATCAGGATTTCGATCTCTTCAGAGGGGTCCCTCTTAATTTTGTCTATAATCTGAGACATAAGAAAACACGAATTAAGTGCACTGGCTGGGACAAGACAGAAATCTCTCAACTGTGTAACTCTATATCTAAACTAGCAGAGAAGTACTGATATGTGTTAAAAGATTGCTGAAGTTATAGGTTCAGTTGCTAAAGCTGTGCTGCCCTCTGCTGGTCAGCTGGCAACACTAACCAGCATCCACATGCGTACTTCATACTATACTTCATACCACACTTCATAGCTATTTCATACACAAGGTTCAGAGGGTTTATTGAGCCCTCAGTCACCAATAGCGATACCAGTATGTGAAATTTGTGCATTCAGACTGCAGTCATCTAATTTAATGAGTCATTTCATTCCCCTGTAATTTCAACACAGGCTCTAATTCAGCCTAAAAATACAGTGAGCGTGAGGTTATGTCCTTTTATATTTCAATAAAAGGTATTTACAGATCCTCAATAGCTTTATAAATGTCAAACAGGCACAGTCCTAATGTTGACTGAGACTGAGTTAAATGTGGTTTATCTGTAAACTAAAGGTGAGAAAAACTGGATTTTGAGTGCTTTGAGTTTAATTTAGGAGGAGCAGCACGTATCTTTAATCTACATGCCCATCCTCCATCTGCCACTGCTGACACACCCCTGAGCAAAGGAACTTAACCCCAACTGCTCATGTGGGGCTGTTTGCGGCCAACAACTCTGATTTTACTTGGTAATTCTCAGAAGTGTGTGTACTTATGTGAGTGGCGCTACAAAGAATTAGCAATGGTGTCCAGCGGAATGTAAAAAAAAAAAAAAATAGAAAAGAATAGAAAAAGAACATTTCTACCTTCACAGCATAGTCCATGGCAGAGACTCGGTGTACACAGCGTTTACAAATGGAATAGGAGCCGACCCCGATGTCCTCCTGCAGCTCGTATAGATCAGAGAACTTGGCTGAGCCTCCGTGCATCTGGAGAGAACAAGATGTTTGATTAAATTCTTTAACATTCACAGAATAAATTAAAAGTCTTCCACTAAAACCAGCAGCTTAGACACTTGATCTGACAATTTATTAACCACCACAATGACACTACAGTACTGCTGGTGTGTTGCAACATTCGTTTTAACACTTTTGTTCACAAATATGCCAGAATGTAACTTCAGAGGAAATATTGTTACATATTCAGCAGTCAAACTGTCACAGCAGATTTAGCACCATTTACAAGCCATTATAGTATTAGGTCCTTATTCACACATCCCTTAATTGTGGTAAAATGCTATCGAAGTAACAGTTATGGGCATAAACTGAGTGTGCCGAGTGCTGAGTGCGGGGAAGATAATGTGTGTATGTGTGTGTGTGAATACGTGCGTGTCTGTGGTGGAACACAACAACTGTTAATGAATAATTGTGGTTGTTCTGCAGCTTACATTTTTGTAGTTTCTGCCATCATGTCAATCAATTCTGCTCGGAATTTCACTTTATTGTGAAGAAACACAGTTTTACGTTTGCAGCGAATGGGCTGAATACTGAATACAGCCAGTAAAAAGTAGAAAGAGGAAGCCCCACTAGAAAAGCATTCAGCAAAGTTTAGTCAACGACAATGTTGTGATAATTGTTCAGCAACAGATGTGTCAACTGCAGTGTTTACTTCCTCTCAGAAGTGTTTTGACCAGCTTTTGCAATACGCTGCCTGCAGATGAAATCTGTGTAAAGCTCCACATTAAAACGATAGACGCGTATAGTTAGCATCATGTAGTAAAATGACAAGTCCAGTATTGGAGAGAGAAGGAACTATTCTTAAACTATTTTGCACTAGTGGAGCTAGACTAAAAGAAATTATATCTGTGTGACCTTCTGGTGTATAAGTTAATATGGTAGTAATTAACCTGTGTGATTGAGAAGATGAGCAAAGCGAGATAGCGTGTGTTCACCTGAACTATAGGGAGTATGCTGAGCAGCGGGGAACTCTTGTTCTCATCCATAGGGGCTGGAGCAACAAAACTGAAGCCTTTGAAGAGCTGGTGGGCGTTAGCACTGGGAGGGATACCTGGGGAGTCTAAATATACAAAGATAAATGAATAAAATAGACATATACGAACACGCAAACACCCACCAAATTTTGGAGTCCTTTCTTGTAGTCCGTGCTCAGTTGCAGTTTCCATGGCTGCAGGAGTGGCTGCTGCTCTTGAAACTCAAAAGCATGTGAACAGAACATGTGTGTGTGGGTGTAGATTTACCTTTAGGCGTTTTAGCAGTGAACTCGGGGTCGAAGCAGAACGTGTCATCTGGTTTACCTGCTGCGGGCTTAAATGGAGGCTGGAGCTCTCTCCTGAACAGTTTCTGAAGACAGTGCAGGTATACACACGCAGAAGACACACATACATGTTAAAGAATTAAGCCCCACCACGGGCTGTTTGGAGTGCATGCACATATGTGACAGTGAAGCCAAGAAGACCCCTCCCAGATTAACCCCCTCCCATCCCTCTATAGCCCGGTCCAGCCAATAACGTCCTGCTGGCTCTTAAACACTCACACAGGGCTATTAGTGCACACACAGTGAGAACTGGCCCTCTGCCCAGACACACACACACAAACATAGTTGGCGAGGACTGATGGCCAGTAGTCACCAAGCCAACCGTTTGTTAGGTGTGAATCCTCAACAGAAGCTGGAGAGTTACGTGTGTGTATATGTGAGAAATTGCAGGCTTGTGTGTGTGCTCACATTCCAGTCGATGGTGGAAAAGAAAGCGTGGCGTTTGATCTCCTCCACTCCATCGGGTCCAGCCCCTAAAGAAACAGATCACTCTGGTTCACTTAACCTGGCACGTTGGCTTTTATTGTTTTCACAGGATCAACACATTCACACATTTTTTTTCTCCCTGTCAGCGGTTTTCAGCATGTGATTTAAGTGGATGCCAAAATGTTAACAAGCTCAAGCTAAGCAAGTGGTGCAATGCGAGGATCAAACCCTCATTTTCTTTTATTCAAACAGGTCTATCAAGCACACACACACACACACACACACACACACACAAAGAGCTTTAATGCACCTTACCTAGTCTGTTAGCAGGGTTACGTTTAAACAGCATTCTCAGCAAACTCTGGGCTTCCAAACTAAGGAACTGGGGCATTCCCAACTTAGCTCTGGAGGGCAGAAGAGGGCAGAGAGCGACAGGTGAGTACGGACAAAAAAGAAAAAGCTGCTGCCAACCAGGACTAACGTATAAAAAAAAAAAGTCTCACATCCGTCATGCTTCGAGTGACTTAATGGTTCAGTGAATAACGACTCACTTGAGAATCATGTTCATGGTCTCGTTGCGGTCTTTCCCTTGGAATGGTAATGTCCCCGTTAGCATCTCAAACTGCAGACACACATAGGAAAAAAGGAATTGTAATCAACACAATTTGTTTAATAAAAATCACTTCATTTAAATGTGAAAGCAAATAAAGATGAGCCGGTGAGTGAGTTTGTGTACCATAAGTACTCCCAGGGACCACCAGTCCGCACTCTGTGTGTGTCCTCTCCTGTTGACCACCTCAGGGGCCATATACTCCACCGTACCACAGAAGGAATAAGCCTTCTTATCAGCATCTACTGACTCTTTACTCAAGCCAAAGTCTGCACAACAGCAATGCAAAGCAAAATGGTGAGATGTACGGCTCATTTAACAGATCCAGTAATTATACTATGCAGAAGCTTTATTTTTTTAGGTGTTGGTAAAAGAAATACAAAAATAGCAGCTGAGGAAAATCAGCCTAAGGACAAAAAAAGGGGTCGTACATCTATTCTCAGTAAATACACTTTCAATATGAAGCAGTTTAATTACAGGCTATTAACTAGATCAGACTATTAAATTACTCTGTCTAATTAAAGAAATTCTTTTAAAAAAAGGTCAGAAATTACATGTGCATTACATTTATTTAACATCAAGGCAAAAACAAACCTGTTAACTTTATATGTCCAGCTTCATCAAGTAAGATGCTGAAAGACAAGAACAGTTTTTTCATGTAGGTGAATCTAAAGCAATTTGTCACTACAAAATAACAACAGTGCAATGAAAGTCATTTGTTTTCTGCTTTAAATCACATAGTAGTTTAAGGATATTTTTTGTTCAAATTTATAAGTTCTGGAAGATTGAATGTATTGCTAAGAATGAGAAAAAAAACTATTTGGACAATGTGTTGAATAACTGTTGATAAATGATCACACTTTCTGTTACATGACGAAAAAACAAATGTTTTACAAATTCCTGCCAGCCATTTGTCATACAAGACTACATGTCTCTTAACAGCATCTGATATCAAATCCTTTCAATGTGTCCTATTTTATGCATGGAATTATGATCACCTGTGGAATAATTTCCTCTTTATGATATAAGGCGATATTATTTGCTTTCAGGTCTTTTGACAACTGCACACAAACAGTCATTATCCCAGCCATTGACTATTTCATTATAATCAGTATGGAGAAGGAGGAAGTTAAAGGGAGGGGACTGTGGATGAATATTTTATGGTTCCAAACAACATCAATTTTCTTTTTAAATGGTAATTAGAGCAATGTCTGACAAATGTATCATCTTCTTGATGTATAAAAAGAGTTGAACATAGATTACAGCTGTGCAGTGTGTGGGGTTTGAGTGTGTGGGGTCAAAGGTGAAGTCTAGGATTCATACTTCTCTGGCTTGAGATCTCTGTAAACTATGCCCAGGTTGTGCAGATGGTCAAGGGCCAGGGCCAGCTCTGCAAGGTAGAATTTCACATCTTCCTCTGTAAACATAACCTGATAAGAACTGGACAAATTTACTCTCTGAACTCAGAAGAGGAGAGAAAAATCAGCAGCAAAGGGGAAAAAACACACAACTTCAATATTAAGCTTCAGTAACCACAAACACAGGAAACAGAGTATTATTATTGTCACAATATCAACATTTCAAATAGGTTACACGATTCAGCAAGCTGTTGATTTGACATTGCCAGCAGCCATCGCTTTGGTTCTGAGACATGCTCTCAACACAAGGTCTGTCTAGAGAACAATCACACATTGTTTGAGTTCCCTGAAAGCATTTGAAAAGAGCTGATCTGAGCCTCTAACTGACAAGCAACTGATGATCTAAAAGCGAATAAAGATTCCAAGAAAAGCTCCGGTGTTTCCATGAGGAATTCAAGTCTTAATTTGAATAAAAGCTAACAGAAAAACAGGAGAGAGACTAATGACTTGGCAGTACTTGTGCTCTCATGAAATAAATAAAATACTTTCGCATGCTAAATTTCCACCTGTTCCATTTGTAGCTGTCATCTGAACAATTCCTTGGGGTTTTTAAAAGAACACTGTGGCATATGTAGCCGTAACTTTCACAAATATGTTTAAAATACTAGGGGCTGGTAAAAGAGAAATGCAGGAACATGATGTACTTTTTTCAGACAAAGAAAACAAAATACAGAAAAAGGTGCAAGTAAGATGAAAGTATGAGATGTAAGGCAACAGGACGTGAGCTTACCTCTTTGGATAAGCGAGTGAATACATCCCCTCCCCTGAGAAAGTCCAGTATTAAATACAGTTTCCCTTCTGTCTGAAAGGCTAAAAAACAATGAAACAAGTAAATTACCTGCAAGATTATTTATTAATACCAACAGAAACACTTAGGGTGACACATGTCAGCACTAAAATTCATTCTGAGTAGCACCAGCTTGTTAACATTAGCAATGATGACATTACAGAGGTATATCAGAATTAAAGTTCAGCTTCATTCCTTGAATTGGATTGTTGTTTTTATGTGTGTACTCTCTAAAAAAACTGATCAAATAATAAATTCTGGGTCATTCCTGTTCAATAACTGCAATAACACTCAAAATATTCAGATAAATGTTGTTAACAATGACTTTTCTGATTAGAACATGCAGATACAAATAAGCAGCTTATGTATAATTCAAGCTGAACTGGGACGTAATCTGTACGATTACATATAATCGCCTGCATACTATGTAAATATGAATGTGTCTCTTACCGTAGTGCAATTTCACTATGAAGGGATGATTGACTTCCACTAAAATGTCTCTTTCCATCTTAGTGCGAACTCTGTCCCTGACTGGGGAGACGAAACAGAAAGGGACAGTGAGAGAGAAATTCAACACTGACGACAGAACGTGCTGGGCCATTTGCACTGTGCTCTTTTCATGTGGATGTAGATTGAAGACAGAGTTGCGTTACCTTTCAAAGATGCCTTTTTTAGAACTTTCATTGCATATAACTGACCAGCATCTGGACCCAGGATCTTCCTGACAAGAAATACCTGAGAGAGCAGGAGAAATTTAGAAATACTTAGTATTTAGAATACAAATGCCTACAATAGCACTCGTGGAAACACTTGATTGTTCTGCTGCGTTTTCTCACCTTGCCAAAGGAGCCCTGGCCGAGGACTTTGAGCAGTTCGAACTGAGATGGATCAGCTTTCTCACAGCCCTCTTTCACATGATGAGTGATAGGAATCTCCTTATATGTCCCTTCATCCTACACAAACGGTATCAGCATGAGACAGCCGCACAAGACTGTAGATCATCCTACATACACAAACAAACAAACAAGCGCACACACACACACACACATACATATACCTAAAGCCCGTCAGTACTTACACAGTGTGAGAAAGACTCTCCCTCCTCCATGGGCTCATCCATGATCTGATGCCCATTGACCTGCAGCCAAACCAACAAATTTCATCAGAGGAGTCGGGAACAGTAAACACTTTCACAAAGCTTGTTCATCCTTGTTTTCAGCTGAGCAGGACTATGACTGCAGCTGCCGCCCGCCCACATGTATGACGAAGGATTCGACAGATGAAATCAATGAGTCACATGCAATAACAGTGCGTTTTCACTTTCCCAACTGTGGCTCTATTTGTTGTCAAACAGTATGGAGTCCATACTCTAAGCCTGTCCAGCTGTCCAGCTCCCATCCTCTCCCTATAAAGCCCCTCATTATTAGCATTCTAGCTTAATCCCCAGCCAGAGCAAAAACAACATGTCTGACTGAGAGTCTGATGTTTGCAAGGGCTGCAGTTAGAATTCAGCCTTTCAGGACAAACTAGGGTCATGCTCTTTTGGGACTAATGGTGGTAGGAAGATGCTTTTTTTTCACCCCCAGGACCACAGAGAGAAATTCTTTGTCCTGCTCAGAGTACATTTATGAGCCTGTTTTATGCCTCTCTTTTGTTTATTTCAAAACAGGCATGCACTCAGATATGGACAGAGGAATGTCAGCTATCTCAGCATCCGCAAGTGAATCGGACAATAAACTGACCGCTGTAACATTATCCAGGTCTCCATATTTCAGTTTTGTGCTGAAGCTCAACCAGCATGATGTATTCAGTCCAGTGTGTTTGTGTGTTGAATTCCATCAAGCCACTGAAGAGGGGGGATGAGTCATAGCGCTACGCAAGCCCACTCAGTGGGTGGAGCCACCGACATACACTCACGTACATCCTCAGAACAGAGGCCAACAAGCCACTTTTCAATATCTCTACACTACAGAATAACATAAAAACAACACAAACATTTCTATCATTCTAGATATACGCTTGAAAACACATAAAAATGTCACAGTGTAAGCTTTGGTGCATCTCTGAAGTGCAACATCTAGGGTAGCCAAAGCCAGGGCAGTGCTTGTCTCATAATTCACACATACATTTTCACTCCCACCTTTGCTGTGGCTCATCGCGAGCTTGTATCAGAGTGCAGCCTACACTTGCAGCACAACGGGGCCAGCCTTTTTCAGCCATTTGAAAAAAAAAAAAAAAAAAAAACAGCCAATGGCCGAACATAATATTATCGCACGATCACCGACACTGTGACATGAAACACTTAAACTGAATGTCATCTTTAAAATCAAAACGGACAGAGTGGATGAAATGATCAGCTTCAGCCCAGCTTAAGAGGCTGATCTTAATGTTTACCTCTGTTATCTGGGCAACACTGAAAAAGGAGCAGCATGCAGTGAGCAGCAGATTAAAGTACTTATTTGTAGCGAAAAACCTTTTGAAATAGTACTTTGGGGGGCATGATACACAATGAATCATTTAATATTTCCAGTCAACCTACATAAGCTGGCGTCCATCAACAGGTTGCTGAGGCAGATATCACATGAGGGGAGTTTAGTTCAACAATAACAGTCTAGGTCAGATGTTGCAATGGCTTTCCGTCAGCCGGCAAAGACTCACAACAGACAGACAGTTTGTACTGTGGGTGTGAAAGACTGTAAAGAATATCTGAGATGGAGAGGCTTAGGATGTTTGGGATGACTGCACATGTAAAAACAAACAGAAAAAAAAAAAAACACAGCTCGTCATGGGGCCCATGCAAAAGCAAACTCTGCCCTTCTCCACATGTCACAACACAGCACTTGGAGAAGTATTTAAGATAAAAACACTACTTTCAATAAAGAATGTAAAGCTGAAGCATAAGCTTTTAATGAATAAAAAAAAGGTTTACACTCTATTAGGAGTTATCAGCCTGGTGGGAGGGGAATTTCACATGGGTTCGTCATTAAAGCACAACTTCACTTAACCGGTGCACTTAATAGACATATAGATGGACAGTTTTATTAAACTATGAGTTATTACGCAGCTTACAGACCTAAAGTTGCAACTAATAACAAAGCTAATAACACTAATTCTTTGCTGCTGCCGACGAGCCAGCTCTCATTTGAGAAAACGACTGGGCAAATTTAAACCCAGTCAGTGTTTAACTTTGAATAAATGTGACTGAATTATATCATGGCGTTGCTAAAGATTAATAAAAAACAGTCTTTTACCTGCTCCTCCATTAAATGGGCGGCGGAGGGTGAATAAGAAAACTTGTCTCCCAAGTTTCAAGCCTGCGAGCTGTCAGCTAGCGGGCTAGCCACATGCTAATGCTACATACGCTAAGCTAGCCCCTCTCGAGAAGTGTAAATAACAACAAAACGCAGGAAATGTGTGTGAGGGAAGGAAGAGGGGGGGTCGTGTGTTGTTTGGATAAAGAGCACGGTCCTCTGTGAGGCACCGAGAGCGACGGTGAAACCCCGGACGGACGGCTATCAAACTAATAACCCCCCGGACAGGGCAACAAAAATAAACACCTCACCAGCTGTTAGCATTAGCTGGCTCGTTAGCATGCATCACGGCGCGCTGCGGGTCGTGACGCGGGACGAAGCTCTACCCCAACCCCGCAGGGAGAGCTGCCTCCACCGGGCTGGGCACCGAGCAAAGACGACAAAAAAAGAAACACACACACACCTACCCACTCACCTCACTGCTAACGCTGTTTACCTCCATCTTGTGCCAGGATCCCTCTCTTCAGTCTAAGGCATCGTAGTCGACCTAGACCCCCGCTCCACGTTGCATGTCTCTCTCCCCCCGCCTCCCCTCTCTGTGGAAGTCCGGCTGCTGCGCGTCGACGGTCGGATCCGGGAGGCTGCGCGCACCGCTACCAGGGCTCGGTCTCGGACAGAGGGGGGGGGGGACGATCTGTGTCTGAGGCTGATGACTGGACCATACGCTGTCCGAGAGCACCGCTCACCCTGCCATGGATGCGAATATGGCGGCTACCGTGGTACCTGATCGTCAGTGAATGAGAGTTTATTGACGTATTTATGACGCAACTCAGTTAAGGATTTCCCCCCGTCCAAACCAAAGCAGCGGATCTCGAGATAGAGAGGAGAGAGAGAGAGAGAGAGAGGAGGTGTTGGTGTTGGTGGGGGGGAGGTTGATGCTGCTGTGTGACATGCACGCATCCGGGTGACGGACGCTGACTGAAATAGTCTGTGCCATTGTTGACGGACAAGGCGTTTAATTTATGGCTGACGCGGGGTAAAATTAGGGACCGACTCCTTCTTGTTGCGAGGCGACAATCTGAGCCTCTGATCCGCAAGGGTTGTAAGTTGCATGTTTTTAAAGCCACCGTTTCATAAGCCTGTCCCATCCCTGCTCCAAGAGGAAATAAGAGGCTTAAAGCTCATCCACTTTCTCTCCAGCTCTGCTCCCACCCGCAGGCACACGCTCTTTGTCTCGGTGAGGTAATGGACACAGGATACACGTCCACCTTTGTTTGTGTCATCAGATTTTAAAACACATTTACACATCTCATCTGGTTGTTACTCTCAAAACTGTGGATGGTCTGCACCGGGTGGGTCACCATGGACATTATCTTGAAGTTAAACTGAAACCTTTAAATTAAAATCTTTCATCTCACAAGCCTAGTCTGTGCAACCATAGTTATTATAGGCCTATATTATTGCACACATATAGTATATATTTATTTGTGTGAATTTTATGTTTGGAATCTGAACAAACTGGATGGTGCTCTATTGGTTTAATGACAGGAATAAATGCTCTCGCGTCTGTATTTCCACACCCACTGTGCGCTGATATAACTGTTCACACTGAAACACACGGCCACACAGATAAGTTAGAGGTCGTTTATTGTTCTCCCTGGAATGGTCCAGAGCAAGGCGAAATGATATGCAGTAAAAAAGGCATCTGTCAGCCCAACAGTCATAGTGAAGCATCAATCTACAGGCACTGGGCGTGGAGCGTGAGTGTTTTTGTGAATGTAAGACAATGTAGTCCGTCTTGCCTGAGACCGGCTTCTGTGTGGAAGTGAGGACACATCTGTCTATATGAGCTGATGTGCATGAGAGAGTCAGTTTTGTTCTGATTCCCGTAGCTGCTCCTCTGATGCAGAGGGCTCAGTAACTTCTTTTTTTGTATCGTCTTCGTTTATTGTGACCAGCGGGACTTCTTCGTACGCTGGGGCCGCCGGGGGCTCCGCACTGCTCGCACCGGCCGCCGGGGAGTCTCCGTGGTCGGAGGATGCGTCTGCTGACTCAGCAGCAGGCTGGGTTCCTCTCTCCACAGTCATGTCCCAGTCCTGGTCTGAAGGCTGAGGTAGACTGTCCATTAGTTCCTTAACACAAACACACACATATAACAGCAGACTTCAGGTTAGAAACTTTGGCGTTTCATTTCACATTAACGTTCTGATGGATCCTGTCTGTGCGTCAACATGACTAAGTGTACCTGCTGTCTGTCCAGGTCATTATTCTTCACAGCGCTGAGCAGGCTCTTCGTGAAGCTCACAAGCTCCAGGTATTTTTGTTTTTGGTTCTCTAGCTCGTTCTCTAAGAACTGCACTTCCTCGTGCTGAAATGGAAGGATTCAAAGAGGCAAAAAGGTTGTTCAGAGCTTGAGATCTTTATGTTAGGTCACCTCTACAACAACAACAGCAGGGGGACACAGATTAAAAAGAAAGGAATACAACTGCAGTGGCTGTCGTGTGTGCTTCTTCACCTTGAATTCCAGCAGGCTCTGCATTTGCTCAAGGTCTGATGTCACTAAATCACCATCATAATCATCATCATCTTCCTCGTCCTCATCAATTACTTCGATCTTCTGTTGAAAAAAACACATAGATTAGATCAAAATATATTAAGGAATGAAAAATGAAATAAAATCTGATTACAGAAGTAAATCTTATGGCGACTATTATCTGCCGTGGATTTTATTCCTTACATTCTATTTTTGTCATTTACTGTATTATGTAAAACACTTTGTATTGTACTTTTGGCTGAAAAGCTCTACATATGGAGATAAGCTTTGAGCAGTTTGGATTAGTTTTTATACTGCAGTAAAAAAAACACACCAACAAAACTTCGACTTAGTCTCTTCTGTAGAGTGCAGAGCTAACTGTCTTTTTATCTGCAGTAGTAGCGTAAAGATTATGCTAAATGAGCTTATACTAACCATTAAACTCATGCTAAGACAGAGCACGATCATCGACAGTAATACATTATTAGAAAGAGCTGATAATGATGTCAGGCACAATATAGAAAACAATCGAAAAACATATAGGATTTGATGGAA
The DNA here is from genome assembly GCA_037176925.1 of Amniataba percoides. Classification (NCBI taxonomy): domain Eukaryota; kingdom Metazoa; phylum Chordata; class Actinopteri; order Centrarchiformes; family Terapontidae; genus Amniataba; species Amniataba percoides. The sequence continues at coordinate 19,415,108 of JBAJHX010000053.1, read as the reverse complement.
ATAATGAATGAAACTGTTTTGTCTGCTTCTTCTTCCGTGTAGACTTTTATATCAGATTACTTTATTATACTTCATATATTACGCTAATGTAGCATTAGGTGGATTATTTTTTTAACCTATTATTATATTCATCTGGGCTAAAGAATAGTAATTAAATTTAATACAATTCTCTATTCCAATATCAATCTAGGGGGAACAAAAAAAAAATAATGGCACTAATCCCTACGAAGAGGATGCATTACACTTGCAGGTTGTCTGTGTGATTAAATTCCATTTGCTTAAAGCAAGTCTGGCTAAACAGCAGCCTGTTAATCACGAAGAAATGCTTGTGACTGGTCAGGAAGTTTGTTTGTGAACAGGAAGCATTTGATTTGATGCACGCGTCCTAAACATAAAGCCGACACGTACAATATCAGGACCCTAAAGTAAAAAAGCTAAGTGGAATTCAGCATGATCCATTTTATTATTGCTAGGATGTCTTTTGTGGAAAAGGCCTATTAGACACCACATCACAAATTAAGTGCAGTTGTGGAGTAAAAGCAGCCTGGCATGATGGGAAAATGTGCCAAGTTGAAATATGATTAATGAAGCACAGCTGGCGTAGTGTTGTTGCTACAAACTAATATGAACTTAAATGCTTAAATGCATTTTATCACATTCATCGCATAGTGTGCATTCGTGGCTAAATTTAACAAGGGTTTGCTGTGATATCAGAGAAACGGTGAACTACCACATTATTGGCCAGCGGAGCAACAGTGGAAAAATCAGTTCCATCCTCTCCGTCTCGTTGTTGGGAGTCAATGGTGCCATCTGGAAGCCAGAACATTGCATGAATTCTTAGGTGCACAGTTTACAAAGAAGTGTGTGTGAGTTTGCAGCACTCCCAGCCTAACCTTCAGACAGGCTGACAGATCCCCCGTCATTCAAGTCATCTCTGAGGTCGGGTGATCTGAGGCGGTCCTCGTCGGGGCTGAGGCCCGCCAGAGATTCACTTCCTGGGGATGAGGTTGTGAACACAGCAGGCCCGCCTTTAGGTGGAGGGATCTCGATACCCATCAGACGGTACTTCCTCCGCCTGTTACTGATCCATGTCTGCCAGCACACAGGACAACATGGTAGAGGTTAAAGATGTGGAAAACAAAGTCTCAACTAAAATTCAAGGATAAGAGCACCATTAAAAAAAAGTGTCCAATGTCATGAACATGAAGGTGAAGTCAGGAAAAGTATTTTTTGAAAATAAACAGTTAGCATGTAGCCTATTATCAGTTAGTACACATGTACCCCATTGTGCCTAAATTAAATTAGTTTCAAGTAGCTGTTTAATTATTGCAAGGATTTTCCCGATAGTGCAGCTCTGTACTGTTTTTCTATGTAGGCATAGATTTTTCTTCCTTGCAATAAATATCCTAGTAAGTGAGATGGCACTGGGTCATGTGTGTGAGGACTGAGAGACTATATTTAGTCCATCAGCATTCCTACAGTGACCCTGATATATAACTGCGTGACTTTTACACAACTTTGAGTAAGTAACTTAGAAAACTTCAATGACCTAGAAAAGTTTCTTTCCTGTTTTCTTTTAGCTCACAAAAGTTCATGCAAGTTTTGTTTTCGCTAAATGGCCAGGCAATGAGAGAACTGGGAGTTTTCTCGACAGAACATCTCTCTAGTTTCAATGATACTGCAGAAATCTGACACCAGGACTGAATGTGTACTTTTCCAGATTTCTCTGTATTTAACACTTGGAATACACAAAACTTTTTTTTTTTTTTTTAAACCCTGAAGAGTTGGTTACCTTGACTATTTCAGTGTCTACATTGAGTTGGTTTGCCGCAGCAGTGATCTTTTCCCTGCAGACTGAGCCCAGGCTGGTCATGCCGCGGTCCCAGTAGCGCTTGAGCTGGATGAGATCCCCATCGCTGAACTGGGTCCGATCCTGCAGCTGAAAACACAAACCTCTGTTTCACGACAGAACATTTGAGCAGACTCTAGCTTTATTTCTCAGACAACAGTCAATCAGTGTAAATGTGTAATAACCATACAGTAAATCTTAAAATGCTTTGCTCCTACTTTACATATTCAAAATCTTGCCTGTAAAGAGACAGAAAAGTACTAACTGTTCTCTTTCTGGAGTTGCTGATAACCCAGGGGGCAGCAGACACACCGACTGAAGTCTGCACACAGAGACGGATGCAGTCAGGTTCAGTCTTTCGATTCATTTTCAAACAGGCAATAACAGTAGACTCTCCTACCTGTGAGCTGGATTCCCCTGTCAGTGAGGTCTGTGCTGTGAGGGTGTAGCTGCCCTGAAGAGGTGTGTTTCTGTGAAGCAGTGCGGGTCTGGAGCTAGTCATGGGGGGTGTGAGGGTCCCTCTCACCACAGACACTTCCGCCCTGGTCGGACTGGCTGACGTCTGCTCCCGGTGGATGTGTGTCTGAGCGGCCATATTTGCCAACTCCTCTTCCCTTTGCCACTCGTCTTCTTCGTCGCCGGTTTCCATGGCGATGGAGAAGTTGTGGCTGGTGTCCAGAGGGTGAGGCACCGGCCTGTGGCTCTCCTGGCCCTTCCGTGTAGACACATGACTCGGCCTGTCCGCCTCGCCTTTCTCTGACAAGGTGAAGACCTGCTGGATACGAGGCGTCTGTTCAGAGGAGGCGCCGCAGTTTTGTACTGGGAGGGAGACCCGAGTCTTCTGAGGAGCAGGCGGTTGAGGTTGGGGGTTGGAGTGAGGTCTGGACTGAAGCGGAGCCTGGGACTGTGAGGAAGAGGACCAAGGGCGAGACTGCACTGTACCGTACTGCCTAGTCCAGCTATGAGGTACTACCCCTGCTCCTGCACTTACTCCTGCCTCCGCAAGGGATAAAGTTCCCTTCCTGACTGCAGTGTAGACTAAAGGCCTTGAGGAAGATGTGAGAGATGGGAGGTTTTGAGAGAGTGAGACCAGTTTGGAGTGGAGGGGTGAGGAGGTGGGGGTGGTCCTGCTCTGCAGGGCCTGGCTGATCAGAGTTGAGGATGTGTGTGCAGAAAGCTCGGAGTTTGCCTGAGTCGGGGGGGCTGCGGGTCTTGGTCGAGAGCGAGGGACGGAGTTGAGCGAGTAGATCCCGGTCAGGATGACGTCATTGTTGTTGTTGTTGTTGTTGCTTCCGCTGCTGAGGGGGGAAGAGGAGGAAGGAGAGGATGATGTCGACGAGAAAGTCGGGAAGGATGAGGTTGGAGGAAGAAGGTGCACGCGATTCTGGATGTTCCGCGCCGCAGCCATCTCGGCGGGAAGCAGTGCCCCTACTGCCAGGCCGTGATTGGACAGAGCACCTCCGGCTAATGTGTGATTGGAGAGGAGTCCACCAGCGAGCCCGTGACTGGATAAGGAATGAGACACGCCTCCATTCTGTTCGACCTTTGAGGCCAGTTTGCGTCTTTTGTTCCCAACCCATGTCTGCATAGAAAAGAGCAGGTCAATAACACTTAAAAAATCTGCAAAACATTAAAAGGACTAATTCAGCAAAACACATTAATTCATCACTCTGCATTAGATGAAGAACTCATGGGGAAGAGACTAAACTTCTTATCTCAGTTGACTGGCCCAGTGTCATTATATGAGCAGCCCTTATTTTTAAAAAAAACACACAACAAAAAAAAAATGGATTTGGAGATCTACTTCCCTTTTGCTCATTCTCACTCACACACACACAAAACACATTTTACCCGAACCACGCTGAAGTCCAGTTTGGCCTCCTGAGCACACTGCAGTATTAGCTGGAAGCAAGCCTTGCTCTGATTGGTCATCCCATTCTCATAATAACGCTCCAGGATCCGCTGCTGTTCGGCTGTAAACACTGACCGCAGGTTCATCTGAGGGGCAAACGCAAACACCACATCCAAAACGTTGCATTAGATTACAGATATAAAAAGTGATAATCTCATGACTGTTGTGCAATTTCCTTTCTGAGACTTCAGCGGAAACAAGAGTATTTTTGTCAATTCAATGCAAAAAAAGTCACAATATTTTTTCATATTAAACATCAATTTAGCAAATGTCTTGTCCTAAGACCACAGCAGCTGCACCTATGTCTGGTTTTCAATTAGTCAGAACTTTAAGCATTTCTCCAACAGCTCATGCTGGAATACAACTCTTGATCTACTCACAGCCTGCAGCCCACGTCTTTGTGGCCACGCATCCATTCTGCTGCTGGAGGGGAACAGGGCGGCCATGCAGATCACAGCAAAGCCTCCATGTTTCTAGATTAGCACAGTTTTGATTGCGCTCATCGTCCTGTCTCAGTGGACCTGGCACACTGCGGGGTAATGCGGCTGAGGAGAAAGCAAAGCAGACGAGATTGCGCTCGAGAGTGTAAATAGCACAAAGAGATGACAGCTCAGATCCATGTCAGTATTAACACACATCTGCATCACAAGTTAAATTTGCAATCTTTTCTGGATGAAGATTGATAAGCACAATAATCAGTTTCATCATATTGGAGACAACCAGTCAACACTTTGTCATATGATACGTTATGAAATTTAGAAAAACTTACATTGAGCACTGTGAAGCTGTGAAATACAGACCAGGCTGTCAGTCAAAGTATAATAAGCTATGACAAGCCAGTGTGCAGCATCAATAACACCATCAATCAAGCTCATGTGTACTCCCCAACAAGATATACACCCATTCATCAGCTGAAATAAATTTCCTGCCCTTAAAGCACTAAAACCTGAACTTATTAATTATACACTCATTCATTTAAAGTTCAGTATAGTCTTTTAGGCAGAAACACTATCAAACTCATGTCTAATAATTACAAAAACAATTCAGCTAATTATTGGAGCTATTTAATGAACATAATTCAGTTTTTAACACGCCTTCAAAATAAGAAACTGTCACTAACTAGGAAATAGCTTTTTTGGACAGTTTTTATTTTTCAACTTGCGACACACATACAAAAAAGGAAATACGTGTCATGAATGTGAACTTATACACATATAACTTAAATATATATTTTATTAAAGTTTCAAAGCAGATCTGTGTGGTGTTTGATATGGGACGAGAGAGAGTGAGAGAGAAGAAAAAGAGCCAGCTCCGGTTTAAAGTACAAACAGTTGGAGTGGCTGAGAGCTGGGTAAAATAATAATGATGATAACAGTAAAAACTCCGTTTTAAACATAGTTCGGCTGCTGGAGGTTTTGAATAAAACACACAAAAGGTCACATACGGGAATGTTGCGCGACCAATAAGCATCCAGCGGGTTTTATTTTGGCAGGCTGAGTGCGCATGGCTACAGTCAATATGGAAACACTGCGGGGAGAATTAGCGAACAAACATTTGCGGGCACGTCGGACGTAGCGCAGGCAGCCGTGTTTAGAGGAGGAGGGGGGGCCGGGGACAATGTTACCGCACCGGAGACACACGCCAGAAGTTTACGACTGCGAGCCAGACGGTAAACAAACCGGGTAAGCGCCTCACAGCCACGGTGGCCGTGCAGACGGCGAGATGTGGCTCGCAGGCCCGGGCGGCCATGTCTGAGCCAGCCAGCCGTTAGCATTAGCTTAGCTCTCCCTAACGGACGGCCGCGGCCAAACTTTTCCTTCAAATCTGTGATTTCCCGACCCCGCCGCGGTCCTCCTCTGCTGACCCCCCCGGTCCTTCCGAGCGGATGAGCGGCGGCGGGTCGGCAGTGCCCGGGAGAGGCGCCGGGGCCGCTCTGCCACTTACCATTCCTCGGTGTCAAAAAAGAAATCACACGGACGCTCGAATTCAGCAGATTTCTTCACCAGGTCCCCCCTTTGCCAGACAATGAAATCAGAACGTCCGATCATCAATTCTAATCATGATTGTGACGTGTACGCAGACAGGAGCCAATGGGAGCGCGAGATCATGGCTGTGACATTCGGAAAGAGAGCTGAAAGCTGAGCGCGTGGTCCCGCCCACCGGTGACTTTGTTGAGCGTGCTGCTGGAGGAGGAGGAGGTCACAGGGAGGGAAGCGGTCCAAAGTTTGGCCCCCAGAAAGGCGGTTTGTTTCCTCATCAGCTCAATGTGAAGCGCTTTTTTTTTTACTTCAGCTCTCCAGTGAGGCTGTGCCAACAGGGGATGTTTAAAGGGACTATCACACTGCAGGATGTGTTACTGTTTAGTCACACTGCAAATTTGTGTAGTTAACTTTGGATTAGTTATTACACCTCACAGTGGCAGGAGAAAGTTGCACATGATTGATAGTTTATTTTTATTTTTCTTAGTGTTAAAGTTATGTGTCACCATATTTTAAATTCATATAGAAATGAAGAAAAACACATTTTGTTAGATTTGGGTCACTTTGCCTTTTTGTAATCAAATGACTAAGAGGTAGTCTTATAGATGTTTTAGTTAACTTAAAAAATGACTCCCCATCCTGAATCCTGAAATAATTTGATACAGACTTGAACTGTCTTACTCCTGTCTAATAACTGACTGGCATGTTTCCTGCAGTGTGGTTAACATGATACATTATGGAGATTGATAGACTGAAAGACAGAGTCTAAAAGCATCTATGAAGAATTTGGCGACATCAGTCCAAACCATTAGGCAAATGGGGAAATAAATGTTCCCTGCTTGGACCAGGACAACAAAACAAACACTGTGCCTTTATAAACAGTAGACCTAGCCAACTTCAGTAGATTGTCATTTGAAGGACTTCTCAAGTTGTCACTGTGTGGAGCATCCCACTGTGTTTGAAGGCGGACACCACAGCAGCACGGCAGAATATTTTTTGTCACTTCGGTGTATGAGAAATAAAGTTATTTAATCAATCACTGCTCTTTTGTTTTCTGTTCCACCTGTGTGTGTGTGTGTGTGTGTGTGCGCGCTTGTCTGTGCTGCTTTATATTTATCTTCCCTTTTCGTTTTCAATTTTACTTTAAGGCACTCTTAGTCTTTTCTATCTATCATTACAAATACCTTACTTGCTACTTTCCCCATCTCCCTCTGAGTGAGCCTGCTCTGGGTGCTGCTGCCCTAATCCATGACGTCACCTGTGCGCCAGGTGCGCAGCAGGGGGCGCTGTTTCTCCCAGCTGAGCCGAGCGGCGGCGCCCGACAACTGATGCTGGTTTCTTCATCCTCAGACTGTCAACTCAAAAAAAAAAAAAAAAGAAAAGAAAAAAGCAGCTGACACGTGAGGCTCACCTCGCCTTGTGATGTAGCGCGGCATATGCAAAGACTAAAGATTCCTCTCCTTCACCTTGGGGAAACACAAACTGGCTGATAAACGCACAATAACGGTCTTTCAGTTCTCACTTAGAGCATGTATGTAGTTCTCATTAGACTCCAATGGGATTTATATATGATTTGTAATATTATTTTATATATTTTTAAATTTTCTACTATAAATCCATTTGATTAAATGATTGCTTTAGCTATTTTTTTGCACAAATCCCTCCCTTCTCTCTCTGTATGTATGTGCATGTGTGTGTAAGGTGGGGGGGCGCAGAGAGAGATCCTCCCTATATGGTGTGCGTTGCACCATTCCCTGGTCTGTATTATGAGTGGTGGCCCTTGTGATGCTGCAGCGAGGCGGGCGGGAGGGAAAAAAGAGGAGAGGGGAGGGGTCGCTCCATCCCCTCGCGCCCACCGAATCCACTTCTCGCAGCGCGCGGACTGCTGGCGGGAAGGCACGAGAAAGAGAGAGGGAGAGGAGAGGAGGGAGGGAGGGAACGGGGAGAGAGAGAGAGAGAGAAGGAGAGAGAGAGTGCGTGTCTCCGTGTGTGCGCGTGGATTGCACCACCGCATCCCGTTCACCGTTTCTGCAGGCGGCCATGCTCTGATGGAGAGAATAAAACTGACAAGGCTTTCTTTTCCCTCAGATTTAAGCACCGTCGTGTCATTCCAGATGTGACTGACAGGTCGTTTTATGTCGCCCGCATTGAGTCCTGTGCCGTTCATCTCGGAGAGACTGTGACACCATGGCTTTGGTTATGGAACCTATAAGTAAATGGACACCAAAGCAAGTGCTGGACTGGATGAAAGGTAATTTTTTTTGGCTCTTTGCATCAGTGTGATAATGTGCTTGCAGGCAGAGGATGAGGATGGTGAGCAGCGGAGGGCCACACTGTGTGCATGTGTGTGTGTGTGTGTGTGTCCCCCTTCATTCGAGCCTGCAGGCTGACGTGTGATTTTTTTTTCAGCCTCTGTGACTGACTTCGGTGTGAGGCTGATTTCAAGTCACCAGAGTGGAGTGAGTGTGCGTGCCGGGGCCGGTGCGGTGAAATGGATGCCCCCCCCCTCCCATCCTCACCCCCCAAAGAAAGAGGCAGGGAGTGGAGCCTCAGCATTCTGTCATCTCGCTTGCTTGAGAGCGCACCCCTCGCCAGCCAAGCCTATAGAGCTGCTGCTGCTGCTGATGGAGTCAGCAGCAGCAGCAGCAGCAGCTCTCATCAATGAATGTGGGAGATATGTCATCCGCGCCTTCACTCACTGGCACATGCTCTGAGCCCACATCCCTCTGTGTGTGTGTGTGTGTGTGCCGACCTGCATGAGCGCGTGCGTGTATGATTAATGTAGTTAGCTACATGTAAGCCGCCCCCCCCCTCAACACCTCCCACCTACCCCCCCCAAATCCAGGCGTACAGTCAGTTTCAGCACCCTGGACAGCGCATTGCCTCCTGCCATATAAGGCAAACGCACCGATCACCGATTTTTTTTTTTTTTTGATGCTCCCTTTGCTGGCGCGAGACACATCCCTTCAAACAGACAGTATGAATGAGTAATCACCAATCATGCGTGTACGTGCGTGTGTGTATGTATGTGTGTGTGTGGTAGGAGCTGCTCTCACACACTCCCCCCGGTCAGCCCACAGAGCTGTGAGAGAAAACTGTGGCAGGCCTATTGACAGACAATGGCAATGGGGAGGGAGGGAGTCCGCAATCCCTTACTTAAGAGAATGACTTAATCACTACCGTGTGATGACTCAAACTCGCAGTGCAATGTCCCCTACAGATGCCGCGTGCGTCTGCGCGCGGTGCACACACGAGTGACCGATTTCTTCATCTGATCTGTGGATTTCCTGGAACTCCACGTTCCTCAGTGTGTTTCAAGAACACTGGAGTTCCTTTTTTTTCATTCCCGCAAAGCACTAATGTCTGGGATTAGAAGTCAAGGTGGCTGATAGGCCCTTGGGGAGAGGGGGACGTGGTCGAGGGAGTATTTTGGGATGGGTTACGTTGAGTGATCACGATGATGTCCCTGTTTTTTTTCAAATTGCTCTCCTCAGCCACGGCGAGTCACGGCTTCGGCCTCTGATCCGCGGAGTGTTCACTCGGAAAGCTGTTTTCTCCTGCACCGTTCATTAAGAGAGGCTGAGTTGAAATTTGATTGGAGATTAGATTAGTAACAGGCCAAATGTGGTTAGAGTTTTTTTTTTTTTTGCAACACAGGCAGACACAGTGTAACTGACTGACAGGGCCTATTCATACTCAGGATATCTGAAAGTGAGATAGCAGGTGAAACAGAAGGGATCAGAGCTTTTTAATGTGACGTTTTTTAAATGACACTTTCTTATGTTTTTAGGGTCTGTGGGATAAATGATTAAATTCCACATGTGAGAGCGATATGCATTCCACACAAGATAAACCAATGACTTCCCCAGCGTTTACGGCCTCCATTAACATTGTAAGACATGGCAGGTGTTTGGCTGTGAATGAGGAATGGGCGCAGCTGTGTTGTCAGTTGTTTCAAGAGTCGTGTTCCTCAATCTCAAAATGTGATCATCAAGAAATCATCACAGTATCAGAACTGAGGCTTTCAATGTAAAGCTTGGACTGAGAGTGCAAAGACAGCATAAGGAGATGTTAGTGAGTGTCATGATCCCAACCTCCGGGCTGAAAAAAGACAACTGATCACATTTCACTATTTGCCGCACAAGTTATTATTTGCAGGTTTGTGGAAATTTGATACAACAGCAACAAAAAAAGCTTTTAGTTTGTCATCAGTAAAGTCAAGAGAAAGCAAAACTGTGCAAAACTGCACCGAACTCTTGAAGAAAAAATGGTTTAATCTCGCCGCCGCTCCGCTCTTTGTCTCCTCTTTGAAAAAGAGTCTCCTGGCCTCTTCCACATGAAGAGCTGGGGCTCAGAGATTCATTTCTCTGTTCGCCAACTCCTCCCTGTTCCTGTGAAGCCCCCTCCTTCTTCCTGTGGGGCTTCAAACGCAGACCCTCTGTGGCAGGCTTATGCTCAGATCTTATTTTCTTATGAATAAAGTAGAAAGGCAAAAGGCGAGTATTAATCTCTATACTTACAGGGGCTTCACTACAGCCCCTTTCTCTGGAAGCTCTTCATCTCTCGCGCGCTGATCTAAGTAGGCCTGTGCCTTTTTTTTTAGGGAGCAGTGACATCGAGACCTCCTTAAGAAGTCCTGTAGTGATTTTTCTTACTTACCATAAGAGAGGACAGAACTGTAAATGTACACCAATATAAGACACACAGGTCAACTGAATTTTTCTGTGATATAAATACTGTGTCTATGTGGAGGGTGCAGGAGATCCAAGTCTTTGGTTTCTCATTCTTTCATGGGAGAAACACTGTGCCTATTTTTTCTGTGCACAATGCAAAGTGTAGGGGTGCAGCAACACTTTTTTGCTGAATTGTTTATACGATTCCTTTCATTCCTGTTCTTACTAGACCAGTGGAGGGACAACAGGAAACAGGGATCCATAGCAGGATCAGAGCCCAGACCAACACCAAGTCACGGGGACACCTCTGAATTCTGTGTGCCAGCTATGAAAGTGTCAAATCTCAAAGAATATCAATTCTTTACTATATACTATACACAGCAATGTAATGTAAGACACATATAAAAAAATTTCTTGATATTTAAAATATATTTCTAAAAGGGTTGTTTATTAGACACAATTAGTTAATAAGATATTCATTAATGGGTAAGTAGCTTTAGCTGGTTTTTGCTGAACTAATTTAACCGACTTCATGTACTGCTGGACAATTTAATCTATGAGCATATGTGGCATTTAATGAGATAGTTGCATGTTTTTATGTCTATAAAGTAACCATGGTTGCCAGACTAAATGAGCAAAGCAAAGTGTAATATTTCCTTAAGAAATAAGTACTGGTGATACTTAGGTTGAGTACAAGTGCCTCACAGTTCTACTCAAGTGCAGGACCTTGATCAATGATGTTTTTCTTAGCTACATTTATATTCAAGGCCTTGTGAGATCCTCATCTTGTGCTCAGAGAGCTTGAATTATGAAGGCAGTATCAGATTTTGTGACTTTCATCAGAGGGACAAATATAGGACTGCACTTTTTAGGCATCCATCTTTCCCCGGCACAGAGAAAAAGGCTCAAATTACGAGCCTCATCTGAGTCTGACGGACAGCAGCTCCTTCCCTTCCACAGTCCGCTCCTGTCATTTGAGAGAATATGGGACAGGGAGATGGGATACTCTGCAATCCCATCGAGAAACCCTGAGACAGCTCGCTACCGGGCCAGGCAGCCTATACTGTAGCTGTGGAAGTACTGCTCCAGCAGCAGAGCACTGGTGAGGCTCACAGAAAGATGACTCATCAGCGTTTGTTTTGATTTGAACACCCACACCGGAGGAGTTTCCTCTATGTGTGTGCGTGAGGGTATGTATCTGCTGGGGAGTGTGCAGACGCAATTGATGTGTAAAGCATGACGCGTACGGCTCTGCGCTTTAACGTTTTCGGCACCGAAAGAAAAATGGACTTCTTCTCCGCTCTCGGTGCTGTGTGAGCCTCATAAGATCACCCTGTGCTTTCAGGCGCACGGTATCGGCAGCCCGCTGATGCATACAGTGACAGGAAAATGAATAAGGCAGTTCACTTCTCCTGCAGTAATCTCTCTTTTCCTCCTTGCGTACTGATGTATTGGAACAAAAAAAAAAAAATCTAAAAATAAAGGTGATATGTTACATTTCAGCCTGTGCAAGGGGCTGTGAATGACTGAGACATACAAATTTAGATTAGATTCAACTTGTTATCTGTTGGAAATGCTAGCGTATGAATGCATAGCAGCGGTGCGGCATGGATAAGGAGGCCTAACACTAAAGACACTCCGTTCCTCTGCTGAAAGAATCCCCTGGATGTTATTTGGTTGTAGCGTCCTGCGGTGTCGAAGGCCATGTTTACTACCATTCCATACTGTGTCCCCCGATTTAGTCTCCTGCTGACTTGGTAAAGAAGTCTGTGCTGGAAAACACGCTTCCCTTGGCTCTGACTGTGTGCTTGTTGTAGTTTCAGCTGCATTAAAGATTAAAGAGCGTGCCTTATTGTGAGAAAACACACACTCGCACATACGCACACACGTAGAGGAAACTCCTCCAGTCCTCAATTTTCATACACAAAAGAAGTGCGGAGAGGCCGCGCGCTGCATATGGATGCGCCCGCTTACGTGCGCTCAAAGGGCTGCACACATTCGCCCAAGTATATGGTATGTATGTATGTATGCATGCGCTCTGACACACATGCACAGACACACAAACTCTGGAGCAGCAGCTTTAAGTGGGGCATCGGTAGTCATGGAAACCAGATCTGATCGTGTTGGAGTCACAGCACATGTCATAAGATGGGGAACCAGCAACACACGCAGATGCCCGATCTCTGTCATGTATGCCCTAAACAAACATTTTGACACATAACGAGCCACATATGCGAGCAGCTCCTGCACACACACACACACACACACACATACACATGCACACACATACAGACAACCAAGCTTCCTCTTCTGTTTTATGGCCCTGAGCAGAAAGAGAGAGAGAGGCAGAGAGAGCAGGGGCACGGATTCAGAAATGGGGAGGCGCAAAGCAAAATGAAAGAAAGGCTGAGGAGGCTACAATGGGGGAGGGAATGAGGGAGTGTGCAAGGGGAAGGGTGGGCATGACGGGGGAAGAGGGGGAGAGCCGCAGAGGCAATGGCAGAGCAGTGCGGAGAATGGGAGAGGCAGTGGGCATCATATCAAAGGGCCCGCTCTATCCGGGGCCCTCGGACAGAGGGGCCTGTGTGGGTTTCCTTTTGCACCTGTTGTTCCGGGGGCTGCAGTTTTACGACCACATATATTAACTTCAAGTAAAGTTTCTCAACCTTGGGCTCAGGACCCCGAATGAAATCGCACGGTGTAGGGACGGGGTCGCAGGAGATCTCTGGACAAAGCAAAAACCGTGTGAAAATTCAGACGTACGTGACAACTTAATTGCTGGGTTGACGAGTCAGGAAATGTCGAGAAACTCCGACTTAAAAGATTAAACTAGATTACAAACTCGATCTAGAATTACAGCGTTTATCCTTTCATAGTATCCAGGATGACTATCTGGACAGTTTATTTTAGCTGAGCTGCCAGCACTCTATTACTGCACAGCTAGTTTGTCTGCTTAAGCTCAGGCCAACAGCTGTGGTTCACAAAATGCCTCAGAATCATAAAAAAAAACATCACTTGGCTGAAATGGCTTTATTGCATCACAACTCTTGAGTCTTGACAAATGCTCTTACAGACCACATGTACTCTGCTAAACAGGCTGCATGCTCTATCATGAATAACAGACAATAATAAAAATAAAAACAAAAGAATAGGAACTAATAATTCAAGCAGCCACATGAGGTTCACTGAGGAACTGCAGGTGGGGTGCTAGTGATCATGTCGTGTTTCATACAGGTTATTAGCTCAGTTATAATACACTTGCTGGTCAGTGTTTCATGCTGAAGCCTGCAGTTTGTTTGCCACAGCTAGCTGTAAACAACGTTATTGATTATAAGCTTTAGAAAGTTAGTATGGCATATATGAAAAACTGGCTTATTTAGCCTTTGAGCAGATGAAAAATATTTGAAATTTCTTTAGTTGCTGAATGCATCACTGTGTTCACCAGATAGTCACTAATGTTATTTGTCAGTTTGTTTGGTGCTGTGCTGGTAGCGTCCAGGCAGATCATCAGAGCTCTATATGTGATAAGAGCTGTCTGATGTGCCTGTGAAGGACGCCGAAGAGAGCTTTGAGAGTGAAACAAAGCGCCAAAGTTTCAACCGTAAAACCCAAATGATGACCCGAAAAGCGCTAAAATGTTCTTTAGGACTGTAATAACTACCCGTGCCTTCGTTACAGGTAACGAGAGAGTTATTTTATTAATTGCAAATAGAAATATTTAGCAGAGCAGCTTCAATGTTGACCTGCAAGCAAGCAAATAAGTAGTAACTTTTTTAGGATTGTTTAGTAGAAGAGAACTATTTTCTCTAAGTGTGCCATTCAGTATTTGCGAGCAGTGTGTGCTGTCCTCTTCTCTTCCCAAACTACAGCCGAAAATACATTGAACGGGGTAGAGTAAGGACAGTGAGGGCTTGGGAGGTAAAGCTCAAGTTCATGTTAACGTATTATTATACTTCCAGTTCGTCTGTAGTCACTTCAGATTGTCTCAGGTCGCTCAGAGTCGAGCTCTGCCTCTGAACTCCTTGCAGCTTCCTGGCTGACCCTGTTTTCGTCTTCCTGTTCCTTCAGATTGCCTCTTGACACCTCCCTGCAAGCTGGATTTCAGCGAAGGAGGCTGTGGTGCACTTGAAAGCTCACATACCGGGGAGCTAAAATGCCACAGTCTTAAGAATATTCTGTCATGATGTGATGAATATTTCACAGTAGGAATATTTTTAGTGAGTGTTGTGTCTTTTCTTCGCACTCGCCGAAGCACTTACGCTCGCTGGAAGCTCGCAGGAAGCTCGCAGATGGGGGGCAAGGCGACGGGTCGGGAGGCTTCGCCGCCTGCCGCCGCTCTTAGCCCAGGCTCCGCTCTGACCCGAATGTGGTCTCAAAGGAAAACAGAGGTTTGACAGTCTGATTTCAGCTGATGTTAATGGCCAAGAAGCAAAGGAACTGCTCGGCTAGCCTTTCCGTTTGAGCAATGCTCTGCTGTAAATGCAGTCTTTTTTTTATTGCGGCCTTCCAGAGGCCTTCAGTCAGTGTGTGGATCGCAGATATCGGCTACAGTATGTGTGTTTGTGTGTGTAATTATAGTGCATGTGCGCTTCTTAGCCTAGCATCAGTGCAGGGTCCTGAGGGGCTGCAACTGCTGATCCCTCACTTCTGCTCGGAGGCCTCGCTTGCGCTGGTTGCCTGGCAACCCTCGTGCTTCTGAAGAGGAGGGGTTTATTTTGCCCAGAAAAAGAGGAAAAGATTGGAGGGAGTTGCATGAAATGTGGATGAAGCTGTCAACATGAGATGCTTGCTCAAGCCTCAGCACACTGGGATTTAGTGATGGCCGGGATCCGGGGATTCCTCAGTGTTTCTTACAGAGATATTTTAGTTTCGCTGGCTAAAGATGCTTGTATCCCACATTAGGCGAGGAATTCAAAACTAGAAATGTGAGAGACAATAAAAATATAATACTTTGTGGAAAGACTGTGGTTCAACAGAATTTGATTGATTGATTTAATCTGATGATTAAAAACACTGCTCTGCAGTTGTTCACAACTTAAACACAATAATTAAACACAATAATACAACATTGTGGCACATTTTTTTTATTCCTTTCTAAATCAAAGTGGGTGCATTTAAAGCAATTTGTAACTAAAGTCAAGATAACCCAATTTTAGAACTAACAGCTTTGAAATTGTCTTTCATAAGCTTTGCTGGACAGTATACACATTTTCTACATGGCTAGCTGAATGTTTTGTGTGCTACTTTATGCCAAATACAAACAGAGAAGAGAGAAAATATTTGGTAAGTGATAGTTGGAACTGTAAAGCCCCTGAAAATGTGTTTTTTCTAACATCAGAAAAAAAAACTGTATTTATAATTATTTAGAAAGAGTCTAACACTTAAACAAACAACATGTTTGCTTCATCTGGACTGTTTTTGTGTGATTTATCAGATTTGATCGAGGGTTGCTTGACGATATCAGAAAAAACCCCACATGTCCTCCAGTGAGACCACCAAATAGTTAAAAAAAAACATTGGCATTGTGTTTTCATGATGAAGCTCATCTTATAGCGATGTGAGAAGGCAGCCAGCTGTCAGAGTCTGGCACTATTTTGTGGAGCTTTTGTCAATAAAGATTCCGAAAGAGGCTTTCATTCAACTTAAGAGAGGAGCTTATAGTAAAAAGCACGGAGCTGACTCCAACCCATAAATCCAAATGTTGCAGCAGATTTTAGGTTGCTGTAAGTATTTGGACTGTCAGTGACCATCATTAAAAAAGAAGACAAAATTTACTTGTACTTTATTTTATGTATATAAAACACTATCAAAACTGTCTAAACCTTTGGGGAAAAACAGACTGCTGACAGCTGACAAACTTGTGTTATGAAGAGTTAAAGTGTAAAAACATGGGAGATATGCAGGAGATGCCCTGTCTCTGCAAATAGTGCTCAATATTAAGCTCCTGAATCACAGCAGGAAAAAATAATATTTAGAGGCAACACATCAGCGTGCTTCTCCATCACCACACAAGCAGCAGCTCGCTGTTGTGACTCTGTGTGCCGTGGAAGCCGGCGTGAGCACGATTTCAACTGTCTGTGGTTAAGCTATGATAAAATATCTTATTCCCAAGTCAGTGTGGCTCCCAGGGGAAACTAGCAGAAGCTAGCGACTTGATTAGTCAAGTGACATTTCTGACATTACTCATGCAAAATTACTTTTTGTTTATTTCAGCGGCACGCAGTCTTGGATTTGTTCGACTCTCGTTGCTCTGCGTGGTCTACTTAAGCGGGAGGTCACTTTTCATATTTCCTGCAGTTACTATGAGCACAGTAAACAGCCTGATGTGAGAAGGCACTTGGGCGGCATAAAAGAGGATTTGTTGTTGCCTGATGCAGCCACAGCTGCTGCAGATCTTGACTAATAATATCTACATCATTTTAATATCATTAAGTGTTCCAGCGACGTGCGGCGCTGACAAACCTGACCCCCGTGTGTTAGTTAGTTTGTGTGTGTTTGCGAACACCATTTGCTATTTCCAGCTGGCATATGAACTCAGCAGATGAACCCAGATCAGCTGTTTGTCCTCTAGGGGTAGGCACTCTGACTCATCTGATTGGCCAGCAGCTGTGTGTCACAATGCGAATGTATATGTGCAAATGTATGGCCGTTTGTGTCTGCGTGAGGTACGATGCAAGTGAGCAGGTTTGGATCTATTTGAAACAACAAGCCCCATCATATCTAAAGGAGAAGCCACTAAATGCACTGCTGTCAACTCAGCAACCCATTCATCTGTGTGTGTGTGTGTTGCAGAAATAGGACATAGCGAGCGTAGGGTGCTTTCCCTGCGGAAGCAGTGGTAGTCAGCCTCAACCCCTTTGATTCTTTATTCATCACCTCTTTATATAATTCATATACTTTGTATATACGACTGTAGGTGGAGAGAGGGAAAAAGAAAGTGGGGGGAGAGGTGCAACTGTTAATGATCAGACACCAGGAGGAGGCCTGACGCGACGACTAGAATAACAAGTGTGAAAAAGTGAATCCACTTTTTCCCACCTGCCGAGAGTCTTGAATGCGCAGTGAAGATTATTATGCCGTCATCGTTTTTTTTTTTTTTTGCTAATTTAGTCAGATATTGCCTTTGCATTATGATGACATAACCTGCCGCTGTGTGTGACATGACTGCTATTAAGAGCTGCTTTAGATGGAGAGGCAGGGGTGTAAATGGGGAAGGACAAATGTGAGCAGGAGGGAGTGATGGAGGAAATGAGGAAGGATGTATTGGTTCGGATCGGGAGGGGTCACCTCTCTTAGGTATGGACATAAAGATTTCCATTTTAAGAAATAGCCATCTCTGGGCCCCCCTGCCCCCCCTCACGTCTCCATTATAGTGAGGATCGTGGAGTCATATTTTCAGAAATCCCAGTTATTAACTTCCATGTTCTCTGTGTGGCGCTCTCTCTGCTTGCAGAAGAAATCCGCACGTTCAGTTGTGTGTGTCCCTGCCAATGCCTGTGATGATTTATTAGACTACGCTCGACTACTTTCCCCACTGTAATAAACTATTTACATTGAAAGGAAAGAAGAACAGCTCATTTAAATATAATGCTAAAATGTAGCAGCATGCTTGTTCAAGAATTTGTCGACAACAACAAAAAAAGAAAGAAAAAAAGGAAAATGCATTGAAATTAATTACCACAGATTATTTTGTTTATCTGAATGAAAGTATGACAGACAATCTGAATAGATTTGCACTCAGCCCTTTTCTGTGTACTGAAGTTCAGCTTTCAGGTACTTGTATTTTAGTTGAATAAATCCATGTAATGCTACTCCTCTGTGTTTCAGTGGAAAGTATTGTATGTTTTTCTTCACTGCATTTATTTTACTGCTTTAGTTACTTATCAGATTACGTAGATAGATATATTATAGAAAAAGTGTAAACTGATTAAAACTGTGGTTCCCAGTGTTTTTAGCTTACAAAATGTTTGTGATTTCCTATCTGAACTTCAGATGGCTACAGTTTAGAAATGCTATTAGAAAACTACACAGGAAAAAAATGAGTACTGTAGCAGAACTTTCCATTAAACATTTATCATCTCACACATCTCCACATTAAAACCAGTAAAAAGAGAATGTAAAAATAAAAAGGATTGAAAACAAAAAATAGGATCCAGACCATGTCTGTGTGAATTACAGCAGTGTAGCAGAAAGAGTGCCTGCAATTTGAAATTACATATTATTTATCAGTAAATGTAGTAAGTTACATTCCACCACTGGTGGTAATGCATATTAATCATGAAGCAGTTGTATTTTTATATGAGATTATAATACAAACGTGCACATGTGAGGAAAAAAAAAACACCTACCTGATTTCACCTGTGTAGCTTTTGCAAACTTCATGTACAAACCTACAAACCATATTAGTCTTGCATGAGATAATATTGTATTACCATATGTGAAACACACGCTAACATGGGGGATATGAGGGTTTGTCCATTGGGAGTGTATTCCATTAAACAATTTCCACTTGTGCTGCAGCAGAGCAGAGCTTCTTTCTGATGTGTTAGATTTGAAATTGCTCTTGTAACAAGATTGTTTGTCCGTGTCACTCAGAGCAACAGTAGGCTTATATTTTGTCTGTTATGTCCCATGGCATACAAAGAGCAGGATGCCTATTGCTCATGCTTTGCAGCGAGTGTTCGTATGTGTGTGTGTGTGTGTGTGTGTGTGTAGTGACTGTGTTAAGGTGCTACCACACTGTCTGCTCTCTGTCAGCATCGCTTCCCTTGGGCATCAGTGTTTTCCTCACAGCTCTACTCGGCTTTAACAACATGCCTCCACAGAGGCGTCAAGACCCTGAATAACAACAGCAGTTGTAATTGTATTTGTGTGTGTGATTGTGGTTCAAGTGTGTGTTCGCAGAGAGACAGAGTGCACTCGTTTCTCTGTGGCTCCGTGTGTGTGCGTGGATTTGCCTCCGCTCATGCGTTTTTGCTCTGTGTGTGCTCGCTGTGGAGCAGCCTTGTTCATTAGGTCTGTGGGGAGGTGTGCTTTCTGCTGACTTCGTTTGGTTCAAAGCCTGAGGCTCGTACTGATCAATAGTATCCCAGACCCACTACGTCTGTGTGCAGCTGATTGGCTCTCTGCATGGCAGGCGGCCACGGCTTAACAGCGGAAAGTCATACGTCAATACGTTACTCACATCCTTCTAGGTATCATTTGGACACACCCCTAATCACTCAGAATGTATATGAAATTCTTTTTTTTTTCCCTGTGCAAACTCAAAAACACTAAAAATGCCTTGCTTTGATTTCTGTATAAAAAGCAGGCGACATCTAAGGAAATCTCGTTACAGTGTGGTGGAGCAATCATCATCAGATACTGGAAAGCCAAACCAGCAGATGTGTTTTTTGAAGTGACACTTAGTAAGTTGCCAACAAACAATTGATGAAATTTGTGGCTTTAGGCTGCTGTTTGGCTTTTATTTCTGTTTGGCAGAGTAAGACACACTCTCGCAGTGTGTTTTTCCGAGTGGGTGTCTGCACTCATGTCTGAATTCTATGTTGCATCTAAGTGAACCAGTATGCAATCTGACAGATAGAAGCTCAAAAGCGTATTTCTCTCAGTCAATGATTAATATTACCCACTCACTTGATCCTTTGCCTCTCTGGAGGGGCAGCGAGCTCTCTAAAACACTAATTAGGCTCACAAAAATATTTTGTGCTTTCCGGCTGACCGGCAAGCTCCTCAGACGTGGTGACAGTAGATGTACATCGGCACTGACTAACCTGCGTCTCCCTCTTCTCTCCTCAGGTCTAGATGACTGTCTCCAGCAGTACGTGAAGAGTTTCGAGCGGGAGCAGATGGGGGGAGAGCAGCTGCTGCACATCACCCATCAGGAGCTGGAGGAGCTGGGCGTCACCAGAATAGGACATCAGGAGCTCATCCTGGAAGCCGTCGACCTCCTCTGTGCACTGGTCAGTCAGCGTCTGACACTTATGGACATTAGCCCTCTTAATCGATAACACTTTGGGGGGAGTTGTGTACAGGCTGGTCTTGTGTGTGTGTGTGTGCTATTTTGTATTTATAGTGTTGGTCAGATATACTGGATTGATACGAGGCTACCATGAGCCAAAACTATGGAGACCTAAAACTGACAAAAAGTCGTAAATCACACGTGTCCCTCTTCAGTAAGTCTTTTTTTAAAAAATGGAATTATCCAAAAATAACAAAAAACAAAGAAAAAAGAAAGAGGAAATATTGCATCCGGTTAAAATATTCCCTCTGGTTTGGGTGTTAACCAAAATTATGCCAAACAAAATAAAACAAATGGAACAAAATGATGTTTTATTTGGGCATAGTTTTTGCACAAAGCTGCTCGTGTTTAGATATCACAGTACATTTGAGAATAACTGTCTGTTTTGTTGAATTTCATAGAAAAACAGAAGATATACAGAAAAGTATATTAGTGGGAAATAATGTTTTGGCAGGTAGGCCAATTTTATGCTCTGTTTGCCAGAAGTACTTTAAAACCACATCTGAGTAAAAATAGTATACCTGCTAAAGAAATTCTCACAGGTTGAAAGATTTATATATAGGTTGTTGTTTATTTTTCCCCACCAGTTATTGATATTGGCTTAAGAAATGGCTGGAAAAATCCTCTGTCATTTGGGCCCTGCTTTGTGTGTACTGCTTCGGCCACTGCTGACTGTATGTGCAGTGGCCCTGCTCAGGATTAGGGAATTAGGGGGAATTAGGTGCTACTCTCCCAGAGAGAGAACGAGAAAGAGAGAGAGAGAGGGAGAGAGAGGGAAGGGAGAGAGTGTGAGAGGGAAAGAGAGAGCAAGAGAAAGAGAGGGAGTATGTAGAAAGAGTATGCAGGATGCACCTTATCTCCCAGGCACACATGGCTGGATTAGTTGGGGCTGTTTGAATGTGTGTGAGAGAGCGTGTGTACGCGCACATGCTTGTGTGTGTGTGTGTGTGTGTGTGCTAATCAGCACCTCTTCTCATTCAAACGTTCCAGCACGGGAATGAGTGTCCCAGTGCAGCAATCACCATATGTCCTGCAACTGGACACACACACACACACACATAGAGATGGCAGGTGGACAAGATGTATCGCTAAAGCTACTGCTGTGAGTAGTTTTAAAGGATAACAGTTCATTACAACTTAGGTCTTACCTTTTGTAGTCGTAGTCAATCCTATCAGATGTAATAACGCCGCTGATTGCTGTGATCTGGGAACACATCAGCGTGTGGGAAGGAAATAAAGCGCAAACTTGGCTGAATGTATTTGGATGAGAAATCAAAGGTGATCTCTCATCAGTCCCAGTCAACAGACAGATTTCATGGTCTAACTTGGATCTATACCAAATTCTCCATACATGCATAAATGCTCATCCAGGTTTTATGTGTATTACTGAAATTTAAAGCTCAATCTATAATAAAAGATAAAGATGAATATAAATTATGAGTATGTAAAAGAAATAAGAATAAAAGAATAAAATAGAATTTACACAAGAACTATTTACTCAATACAATTTTTTTTAGGTAAAAGCAGTACACATATAATACCCATAACTACTATGGCGCATGAAATGAATGCAATACCGTC
Organism: Amniataba percoides; assembly: GCA_037176925.1. Classification (NCBI taxonomy): domain Eukaryota; kingdom Metazoa; phylum Chordata; class Actinopteri; order Centrarchiformes; family Terapontidae; genus Amniataba; species Amniataba percoides. Next base: position 19,393,096 of record JBAJHX010000053.1, on the reverse strand, counting down.
AATACTCTGGTTATGCCACTTCATTTCTTGCCTCGCTGGACTTTGTTTTAACAAAGTTGCAGAGTTCCGAAATCTCAGCAATTATTTTGTTGACTAAAACGTTTTTGTAATCAATAGAAATGAAGGCCAAAACTACAGAAATAAGACCCAAGTTATAATAGCACAGAATCATCCTTTAAGGCAGCCTCAGGAAAGCAAGTCTCAGCGGACCTCCTACCTCTCATTAACTGCGCTCTCCAGGTGTAAAGGGACACAGGACCTGTAGACACTGTGAATATTTAGACTATAAAGGACAGTTCGCCGTCGTCAGCAATATAATCCATCATAAGGTGAGCAAAAGCCTGTTCCCCTGGCTCAACCATTATGACTCTCTGGTCTTCCTGCGGTAAAAAAAGGGGGAGCTTCTGTGGCTCTGGATCAATGCAAGTTTCAAGCGCTGACTGAGCTTTCAGTCTCGCTGCAAATGTGGAAAAGTCCCTTCTTTTATGTCTATGCAATCGAGTTTTTGCCCCCAGCATCAATGTTAAGTAGGTTTCTGTGGGCGCAGTGAATTTTCAGCAAGATGTGCTGGGAAATGGGCATAACTTAAGAATAAAATGACTGCTCATCTCAATATCGGAATAAAAAGACACACATAAATGACATAGACATGCAGTAGGTGTCACTGTATTGAAGTTACTAAAAGTGTAGAAACTCAGTAAATTAGAGCATCTAAATTTAACTGAGAAAAAAAAAACTTATAACAGAGGGATGCAAATATACAGGTGATAATTTCCTATTCACACATACTTAGACAACTAACATACAGCATTTCTTTTAATCAGGTGGTGATTTTTTTTTTGTATTCCATCCCTGATCCATACTGCTTATCCTTAGAAGCCCATGGGGGATCCCAGCTGACATTAGACAAGAGGCAGGGAACACCCTAGACAGGTCAGCAGTCAATCACAGGGCGACATATAGATTCAGACAACCACTCGCGCCTGACCTCCGTGTCTTCGGACTGTGGGAAGAAGCCAGAGAAAAGGCACAACAGGAGCTCCACACGGAGGGGTTCCAGGCCATAAACCCTCTTGCTGTGCAGTCACAGTGCTAACCACTGAATCACCGCTGCCCCGGCTGAGCTCTGGTTACCTGTCTCTGTGAA
>JBAJHX010000053.1:19365044-19376588 GCA_037176925.1 Amniataba percoides | reverse complement strand
TGTGTGTGTGTGTGTGTGTGTGTGTGAGCGTGCTGGCCTCTGCGGACACTTCCAGTAGCCGAGACCAGTGTAGCCAATCAATGGCCTGACGAGTGCTGCGAGCTCTGGAGACAGGCCGGCCGGAACCACGAGGAAACACTGCAGTCAGCACTCCTTTCTTACTCGTTCTCCTCTCTGAACTTAAACATACTGACTAAGCCACCCTGTATTTTAATATGACAGTGTTTTCAGACCTGTACTGGGACAGTGTGGCACACAGGACTGGTCTCTTGCTGTGTCGGTAGAGTCAAAGTGTAATGACAAGTTTGGTGAAGAAGTATATTGTTGCTGGTGTTCTGTTCTTCCTATAGTGTTTTGTTGAATTGAGAAAAAACAACTATTAGAGGGTAGCGAGTGTGAACACACATAGTGGCAACAATTATGCTAATTCTCTAATGGCAGCCATAATTTTTGGCCGTTGCTTATATTATCTCTGTAAATATTAGAGCTTGGAACAAATTGTATAAGGGAGTCAGACTCAAGACAACAAGGTTACGGCCGTTCAGTTTTTCAGGCTTACGCTTGGACTGCACTGTGTCATATTGACGAGCCTGTCTGATATTTCGTTCATCCCATTTATACAAGAGAGACTAATATATTAGAAACACTTCTCATTACGACACAGTACAGTTTAACAGCGCCACAAACCGCATCCTCCAAAATGACCGCGCAGTTGAATAAAGACTACTCTAAAACTGCTCCGACAATGGCTGAACATCACGGCCTTCAGGAGGGGGAGGATCTATTACAGGTCTGTCGTATTTTCTAGGAGTACCTAATAAACTGGCAACTAATAGGCCACATTTACTGAGGAAGAATTTCGCAAACCAATGTCAGAGAGACGGCGTAGAATAAAAACCTTTTATGGGGTAATTCGAATACTGCGTTCAAATGCACCAAATTTGGCGACCACGGCCTGTAATCACTTCAGCAATTCAGGAAAAAAAAAGAAATGTGTCAGTGTCCCATTGTTGAGGTGTTCTGAGAATATGAATATGTTTTGGTCATAGGGACGCACTATCTTCATTAACTATATATAAACTCTCATATTAACTATCTTCATTCAGTTTTTTCCTCAGTCTTCGGTCTGATTTTATACCAAAATTCACAGAACAGGACTCAGAACATAATGGAGATGATATACATATACTGTATATACTGTATACTGATATACTGTATACATTATAAACAGGAGTAATGGTTAGTGTAATCATATGTTTAATAGTAGTACAGTATATAGAGAGCACTACAGAGGCTTAGAGGTCAAGACACTGACTGTGGACTGCAGCGTCCCCCAGCTCAAGTCCAACTTGGGGGGCTTTGTGGCATCTTTGCTCTCCCGTGTTTCCTGTCATCTCTCTACAGTCCCTGTCTAATAAGAAAACACACAAAAATAAATAAAGCACAGTAGCTCGTGATGTTTGAGATTGGTGGTATTGGTGGTGGATCTCCTCAGCAGATCTAGTTTCTTCCAATGCATCGTGTACAGACGTGTGTGTGCGCGTGCGCAGCAGTTCGCAGCGGTTGTTCCCGGCAGCCCCGGTGTGTGTGTGTGCTCCTCAGGTGGGCTGGCAGCTGAAGAACCTGGTCAACGCTCTGAGAGAAGACCCATGCGGAGTCATCCTCACGCTGAAGAAAAGGCCACAGAACACCCTGAGCTCCACGCCGGCTCTGCTCAGGAACGTGCGCTGGAAACCGCTGGGCCTGCAGGTAAACAGAAGCAACACTCGGACGCCTTCAGCGCAGCATTAGAACACTATACACTCTTACAGTTCAGGATTTCAGGTGGGTTGATTTAGCGCTACGTACAGTAAGCTGAGCTGCACCTCTGGCTTTATCTTTGACTCACTCTCAGCTCATGTTTCTGAGCGCCCACGCTCCTCCATTCTCCTACTGGAATTTTAAACAAATATTTTCAAAGGACACTTGTCGACTGTTTGACCTCGCATCAATCCTCCTGTTGAGCGTTTCAACAAATCTGTTTCAGCCTGCCGTACTGCTGGCACAGTTCAAAGCCATTCACAAATGAGTTGGTAGCTAAACCACCAGCTGAAGAGAAAGTATGTACACCAAAAGCATATATTTTTAGACAGAGATAAACTCCAGATTGAGATAGTGAAGGGGGGGAAATGTTAAATTGAATCTTATGTATGCGCTCCATGATTGTGTGAATGATTTAAATGGTATAAAAATGGCCTGAACTTCCTGCTCGGGGGCGAGCGTAGGGTCACCGAAGGGTCCGTCAGCGCTCCCACTCACATTCACATTCATATTTACTGAGACCTCGGCCCTGATTCGTTCCACCTCTGCCCCAGAGGACATCTCCTTTTCAGAAGCGAGTAAATTTTTAACGTACAGTATATCTAAAAGGTGGGATGCTCGTTTGATGGCTTACAGCTCGGAGGGGGTCGACACGTTTCACTTGCAGGCAAATACTCACTCAGTCTATCCGTCACTCAGAACCTGGAAAAAGGGAGAACAAGTTGTGATGATCTGGTTTCTACATGTCTGTTAGCACATAAACTAGTACATAGTGGTATACATGTGAGCGTAACATTCACATGGGAGACTCACAGTGTACAGTAGTTAGGACAAACCACTGTAATAACCACGGTGCCTGCTGCAACTTCATCACCGCCTCAGTCTGTAACAAGGTTGCTGCCGCGTTGGATCATCGCTCCGAGTTGTTACCACGAGCTTATTGTTATATTTGCAGCGTGCAACAGCAGAGGATTGTGGGAATTCTACCCCGATGGGCCGCTAAGACACGAACGCGCCGTGAGCGCCCAGATCAGAGCGCAGAGATATCTGTGGGAGAAGAGAAGAAAGGAGTGTTTTAGATTTGTTCTCTTTCAGAAAGACTGGAGCTCTTAATTATTCATAAGCAACTACAGGCAGCTCTACTGGCTCTGAAACAAGAGCCGCTACTCAGCAAATACTGGAGATAATGCACTGAATCCAAAATATCTTGCTAAACAGCCTGTGTTTGTGTCTGTATGTGTGTGTGTGTATGTGTGTGTGTTGGGGCGGGTGGGTGCGCGCACATTTCCAAGCATGGCCGCGCTCATGCTTGTCCATCTGTACGTGTCAAAGCAAGTGTGTTCTTGTGCATGTTTGCGTACGCATGGAGAGAGATGGTTTCCGTTATCAGTCGCGATGCTCCTGCGAGAGGTGAAGGAACTGGGTCACTGCACTCCGTAAGCTTGGTTTTGGATACGTACTGTACGCGCACACACCCCAAAACAAACACACAAACGCATGCACACTCGTACCTCTAAGCCTGGTTTTAGAGGATGAATCGTGCGGCTGTGAAGTTTAGCCCAAATGTGGCAAACGTTCAGCTGGATTATAACTGAATCCACAAAGGAAACAATTTATCTCACAAATTATCATGTGATTCCAGCCCCAAATCCCTCCATGGCAACCTCCGTTATTCTGCTAAATAACGGCATATATCTCTCTCTCTCTGTCCCTTCTTTCTGTGTGTGTGTGTGTGTTAGCATGTGTTTTGTCTAGAGTAGGATAGAGTAAAAAAACAAATTCAGTGATCCGATCTAATTGCAATGATGCTGCCAATGATTTTAACAGTTAAGTTGAGGATTACTGTGATGCTGCATATTTCATGCATCCTTGTCTGCTGCGCTGCTGCAAAATGTGGAAGCACTGCAGGGAGTCATCTCATGTGTGACTGAAGGCCACATCGGCGTTCACGTGGCAGGTCACCTCACACGTGCACCACACATTGTCCATGACCCCCCGCTTTCATAAATCTGTTATATGTTTAGATACATAAATGATGACTAGTTGAAAATGCATGATATTTTAGGCAACATGTATCAGCCAGTCATGGATTATTGATGAACCAGCTGAATGGGTGAGGGGGTCATTGTTTCTTTGACATCTTACTCATGTTCTCTTGGTCTATTTTTGGCACAGTTAATGCTAAGTTAAAATCTCTGCCATCATCTCAGCAGATAAATGACTCCATAATTCTACATGTAATGATCACTTCAGAACAAACACCCAGTCATATCCTGTGATGTTCATCAGCAGATGACTGTCAAGAATTTAATCGTAATTTAAACATCTCCATCTGCAGATGAAGATCAAGTAGTCCTCTGACCAAAATAGAACAGTCTCTTAATATTTGAGTTTAAGGTGAGATTGTTCTGTGAACTGTCATTTCCAAGCGAAGAATTAAGGAATTAATATTTAAAAATATAAAAAAATATTTTAAGGAAAGAACATATAGAGTGACACGAGAAGAGACCACTTTCATGCCTATACAGTAAATAAGTAACTGCTGAAATGGTCTTAAAGATGGGAAACCAAGGGAAACAGCTAGCCTGGAGTCTGGTTGCTTGGCAACCTCACAGCAACAAGAAGACTCCAGGAAGTCACCGCTGCTAGCCAAGAAATAGTCCAGCCCATAACCCCCACAAAAGAGATATAAGGTGTTAATTATAGCTTGAGAGGTGGGGTTAACCAAGCTTAGTTATGGCTGGACAGAACGAGGACAGCTGTTTCCAGCCCTCCTCCAGTAAATGCTTCTGGACTTCTGGACTAGACATTGCGGCCAATTAGTTGGTTGAACACTCCTATTAGATGTCAATGGTTGTTGTAGCAATCCTCAGTTTGATAATAAGGGATTCACATTAGACCCAGACCAGTAAATTAGCCAGACCAACACAAACAGCCCATGCTTTTATGATAATTGTCTTGTTGTGATAGCTTGTTATAAGAACATCAGCGTCGGACTGCATGTTAATTGATAGATTGAAAAAAGAAATTGCAGTTTACTTTCCAAATGTAGTGAAGTGAAGTGCACCACTTATGTAACAATGTAACAATTAGAATGATTCTATAACACAGTCTAATGTATATGTATGCAAACAGTTTGTTTATGTTTTGACTTCATGCCAAAAAAATTGAATTGCTATACATTGGAGACATTTCGCCATCAGGAAAAACAGATGTAAAAAACATTTGTGAAAAGGAGCCATATATTAAATGTTATATGAATGAGATGTATGTAAGTAAGAGATTCACAATGTTGGCAGTTCAATAAATTTAGTTTATTTTCACTACTAGTTTAATTTCCCTACTGTCTCAAAGTCCCCTACATAGTCAAAATATTACATTAAGCATATGAGATTATGTGTGTGTGGTCGTGAGTGTGTATGTGTGCTTGGAAAGGAGGTGGGATGGGGGATATTGGTCTGGCGAGGGTCGGAGCGGTGTATTTTTCTGCAGTTTGGAGTGGACGCAGCGGGGGTCAAATGGTTTAAGTGCTGTTTTAACAGACTGGAATTTTGCCTGCTGTGGAGGTCCCATCTCTCCCTCCTTCTCACCCCCTCCCCCCTTTTCCACACACGCAGCAGTGGGCTGTAATCACTAAATTACTGTTTTCACTCTCAGCTCCAGTCACCACACTACACAGCTCCCCCACCTCGCTCTCCCTCTACCGCACTCTTTCTCTCTGTCTCTCTCTCTTTGTCCTATTTCCTTTGCTCTCACGTCCCTCTCTTTCCACCCCGTCTTCATTATTTATGGTGAAGCCGTCTTACTGTAAGCTGCCTTCATAAGAGGAAGACTGAGAGCGAGAAAGCGATGAAGATAGAGACAGGGCCCGAGGATGGAGGTAGTGAGGGTGGCGAGGAGGGAGGGGGTGAGGAGGATGGAAAGTTTGGAATATGAAATGAATTCGCCTAATGCACTGCTGATGAAATGATGAAACACCGGGCCTCCTTAATGAGAGCGCTGCCCGCCTCACCATCGCTCGGGCTCTGTGTCTTGTTTATCCATTCTGTCCACACTCGCACTCTCCTCTCTAAAATGGAGCGTCCTCCTCAAACGTACAGTAAAACACCCCATTTTTCAAAATCTGGAATCCTCTTCCTCGGGGAGAAACTGGTTCGCATTTGTCACCCCAGCTGTTCCGGCTGAGAACAAATATAATTCAATTGGAATTTGGAGTGAGTTTCCACGACATCAGAAGCGAGGCGTGCTGTCCACATGGAGGACCTGATGACAAATGAATCTACGTGTCCTTGAGTCAAGCTGAGGTAGGAGGCCACGCTAGCTTTCCTCTGTCCTCTCCTTGTCTTGTATAGCATGGGAGAGGGGAGAGGGGTGAGGAGAGGGGAGGAGCGAGGAGAGGAGAGGAGAGGAGAGGAGAGGAGAGGAGAGGAGAGGAGAGGGGTTGTCATGGGAACAGACATGGAGAGCCCTGTGTGAGTGAAGAGGCTTGAGACAAAATGACAGAAAAGTGAAGCGATTGAACGTGGGAGAGGCTGCACAGTCAGACAGATATAAAAAAAGACAACATACGCAACATGGCAGCTTTGTGGAAATAACTCTCCTGTTTGTGATTCAGCGTTTAACCGAGTGCCGGGCTGCAGTGCAAGGAAGATATCACAAATAAAAGGTTCCCTTCCCCTAGCAACGCAATAAACTGTGTGCTTGTTTGTTTTACTGTGAGGCAGGTAAAGATCTGAATGCTTGCTTTCTGCTAGGTTGCGCTCCCAGAGCCCCTCACCGCCCTCCAATTATAATTCAATGAACAGGCGCTCAAATGCTCTCTTTCTCTCTCTCCTCTTTCTCCCTCCAGCCGGTCCCCACCAGCCCCACCAGCACCTCCCCGACACCCGGTGGAACTTTGGGCATGTCCAAAATGGACGCCCCCAGCATGCAGGACGTCTACATCCTCTCTCCTGTCTCCGGACTCTACAGCACCAGGTCAGACGCCGGCGCACGCAGATGTTTAATGGATGGCGGTGATTGTGTTGATTGTTATGGGGCTGCTGATGGCAGCAATGATGACAGCTCTGCTCTCCCCAGGGAGGAGCTGGGGATGATGTCGTGTGACGACATCAGCCGATACAGCGTGAGCTCCCAGTCCGGCTCTAAAGGTTCAGAGGCGGTCAGTTACTACCTGGACCAGGACAGCGGCCAGTTCTTCTCCCTGCTGGAGGGAGACGGACCTCCAGGGCCTGACTACGACAGGGGCCGCAACACAGGGGTACGCAGACGGGACAAGACCCCCACCCATGGTAAGACGGAGAGCGCCATTCGACCTGTGTGGAAGGGGCGGTGACAGCTCCGACCCCGTGTTTGCTTTGCAGAGCAGCATGTTTGTCCTCTCCCACCGGTTTGCTCACCTCTTCTCAGACCTCCTCCTTATGTGTTTCGTCATCTCGCTTCATGGCTCTGCTTTTTTGTGTCTTTATCTCGCGTACACACCCCCGCAAAGACACCGATCACATGTCGAAGGGTCCGTCTGAACACACTGTCTCCAGCTCCCTGTCTGCCCCACCGCCTGTGTCACCCTTATCCAAGACAGCTTCCCAGACATCCTGTACGTTCTTGGTCGACTCTCACAAGAGGCCTATGATGTGCAAGGCAAGGGCCATGAAGTTGGAGGACTATTTTCTGGTGGCCTTACTAGCTATAGGCCTCTTGTTCTGTAAAACTGCTGTACTGTAAGCAGGTAACCAGCCTGACATAACTTGCAAAAAACACATTTAAAAGCACGCTCATCAACGTTTTTGTGGGTCGGTAGTTGCTCAGAGTGACAACAAAGCAGCAATATGCTACTTGCGCGGTAGAAAACAAAGAGAAAGTTAATGCTAACTGGTCCACACCGTGACCATTCAAGAACTCCTAAAGAACCAGATTTTTCCCAAGACAGAGTGAGCAGTAGACTTACATTTGTCTGGTGGCCACAAATAAATGCCAATGTTGCTCTTTGCTTGCTGCACGTGCAAATGAGCAATTGTTTGCAAACTTGCTCAACATAATCTGACAAAAGACTCCGGTCTGCCAATGCAGCTTTAAAGTTAATGCAATACAACTTAGAAGAACTTTTATATAGTTCCGCTACCACATCATTTATCTTTCATGTCTGGTCCAGCAAAAGAGTGCCACCAACCCTGCTCAGATTTCAGAATACAGACTACGAAGTCTTGATTAATAATTATGTCATACTCAAATGTAAGACCATCACTTGAAAATAAAGTCACGTGTCCTTTGCCTTGCCCGTCACAGCAGACTCCTCCCGTTCCCTCCCCCCTCACCTGCACGCACTTTGTCTCACCTGTCCACCCCTCCAGCTGTCTCCCACGCTGTCTCTCAGTCACCGCCTTCCCGCGACACTCCCCCCCCCCCCCCTCCACCCCCACACTCCCTCCCTCCCCCACTAGCCGACTCTCTGATTGCTGATTGGTCGTTCCAGGTGACCTCAGGCCCGTTTCCATGCCTCCCGAATATAACTGGATGGCCGAGGCCAAGGAACCCAGCATGGGCAAGAGAGGGAGCCGAGGTACACACACACAAACACACACACACTCAAAAACAGAGCCCCCTCTCTCACACACACCTGACACAAACGGCTCGGACTGGTGCGGTGCTTTGCTCCATACTCGGCTCAACGCATTTCAGCTCATCCTCTGGTTATCCATGGTGCTGTGGTTGTGTGAGGATACATATCTGCCAGGTATGTATCTGACAGAGCGACATATAAACATAAATGCAAGGAAACTGCATTTATACAGCCGCTCTGGAAATGAGGGTATTTCTGTGTGACCTATTCCAACCAGCTTCACCGTTTTGCGGCGAGACTCGATCTGTATTCAACCGAGGTGCCTCCACTCTACCATCAGAAAGTCCATGAATAACATTAAAGCACAATCCTCACGTCGGGGGTCTGCCTTTCTCCCTCTCCGTCTCATTCTCTCAGTCGCTTTTTACTTTTTCACATTTAAGTATATGGATAATAAACAAATCAGGTGAGAGGCTTTTTCAGTCTGGAGCGGAAGCGGAATAAAACTTTCTGTGACTGACACGATTTAGCTGTACTGCCCTCCAAAATCAGCATAATCATCGCAAACAGATTAGCTGTACGTCCCCGGCTCTGGATCCGTATCAGATACAGCTCTGAGGCCCTTTTATCCCTTTCTGTCGGGTTTTTATCTGTGAGGGTCTATTCACCCTCATCTGTTTCTGCTCTGGAGTTTTCCCCCGACTCTACGGCGCTATCTCCCTCCTCTGTGGTTTCCCTCCTTCTTTCATCCATTCGGTTGAGCCTGTCCATTCTCTAACTGCTCCATCCCCTCCACCCCCCACCCTTCTGGCTTCATCCCCACAGATTCAGACAACTCCCTGCTGCGTTACCTTAGCGACGACAAGATCCTGGTGATCGAGGAGGAGCCTGAGGGTCCGGGCAGAGAGAGCCGGCGGGATTCCACCAGACGCTCTCGGCGCAAGAGCCGCAATCCCAGCAGCCCCAGCTTTCCCATCAGCCCCTCCATGCTGTCCTCCACCCTGCGCCTCGACCAGCCACCTGATGCTTTGCCTGTATGTAGACAAGCTTTTAAATTGGTTTCCTAACCTTTTTATATGACAGTGAATTATATTATGTCACATCAGTCAGTGTATTCCATACAAAAGATGAAATTGAGACAAGACTACATCTGGATCTGATACAGTTTTTATATTATAAATAATATTATCTTCTAAGTTGTCAATCAGATCAAGGTGTAAATACCTGGAAATAAAAGCTGAAATTTTTTTCTCTTTCTCTCTTCTCTTTATTTCTCTTGTCTCATATTCATCTTTTGATGTGAAACCTAAATGTTTTCAGTCTACAGCAGAAATAGAGGGATTGGCCTCACTGTTTCAATACTTTCGGAGGAGACTGTATTTGTTAGTTAACTGGTCTGTTTATGGGTTTTGTTAACAATTAGAAAGATGCAGAATTAAGTCTGGGGCTCTGTTTTAATTAAAAGCAGCTGATAAGTCTGCACACAGTGACTTATATATGCATGCATGTTTCACCAGACCACACACAGGTGAAAATAACTCAAAGAACTGAATTTATTAGTCAGTGACATGATTCTTCTGTAATGTACAACAACAGGATTAGAGGAATAAATCTCAAAGCTCAAGAAAATGAACAATGAAATTAATAAAACACATACGCCCAGCATACATTTTCATAAAAAAGTAGTGAGCAAGTAAATAAAAGTATCAGTCCAGTGACATACTTAGGTGAAAGTACCAGGGGGTTTTCAGCAAAGGAAACTTAAACTACTAAAGTAAAATTACCTGTTCTGCAGAAAAATGGCTCATGTGACTGAAACATTCTCATGTGATACATATATTTATGTTAATACTAAAGCGTCATTGGTCTTTTAATGTTGTAGCTGGTTGAGATGCTGGTTATTTCAACAATACACAGCACATAACAGTACAGTTAGGTAGTCTAGTCCAGCTGAGAGTTTGACCTCCACACTGCATCACCAGATCCATTTTTTGGGTCACAAGAACAACTCATGGACATCTGCCATGTGACGAAGAGCCTCAACTACACACTGCTTTTAGAAATGCAGGTTTAGTCTTGAACAATGTACAGTGTTGTTGTACGTAAAACACTTTTTCTACTCATAGGTACTTGGATAGGCCAGTTTACTTGAGACATTTTGACTTGTCACAGTGGGAAAAGCACAAGTTGATCTTTTCCATTCAAGTGTCTCAGGAAGTCATGACAGTGTGACAGTGAGCCAGCGTGCAGAAAAACTGAAGCAGCTAAACGCTCTTCATCCAACCATCATTAGTTTTATCATTTATACCTGTGCTTTTCCTGTTGTGACGTATCAAAATGTCCTCTGTGAAAAAGGCCTATTAGTGGCACTAAAATCACCTTCAAGGCTTTAATCCTGACTCACTCCCACAACTTCTTTCATCTTACAGTTGATGTCCGTGTCCTCTTACAAGGGGACTGCTCGTGGTTGCAGGATAGGTTGTGATGTTCACAGATTTACACACATTTTTGTTTGCGTGTGTGTGTGTGTGTCAGGTAGAGGAGACAAAGGAGGGCGAGGATGATCAGTGTCATTGCACGGCTGCCAGCTTCGCGGATTATGAGAGTGACAGTGACGCTTTCAGACACACCTCTCTGTAACTTTGCGTTTTCCACTCGCGCACATGCCACGGCACGCAAGCGCACACACCGACATGCACACATGCAGGCGCACACAGTACACTAGGACACGGGAGAGCATTTGTATGCAGGGTAGCCATCTCACGACTCATCCTAACTCATCCTAATATCCCCATCTCCTCAGACACCCCTGAGTCTAAATAGGAGTTTATTTTGGACAAACACACGCACACACTCTCACATGCGCACACACACACGTATCCCTGTGAGCAGGTGTATGACTCAGCATCAGGCAGACCAATTACAAGCGCAACTGACAGACTGCGCTTAAAACACGACTCACGTTAACACACACGCATAGACTGTGTGCTAACAGCTTAGCTAACACCAGCCCTCCCTAACCCTCTCCGCCGTGTGTTCCTCATGGTGGTGACTCATATCTATTCGCCATCACATGAAGTATACTATCATGCACTAACAAGCATACGCTAACCTTAATGACCCGCTTGTTTTCCCCCTCATTCCCTTGGTGTGAGCTGTTTGTATTAACCCAGCGCACCAGCAAC
>JBAJHX010000053.1:19347245-19364944 GCA_037176925.1 Amniataba percoides | reverse complement strand
TGTGCCTGAATCGTGCCTAATAGCTGTGGTTTAGGGCCCCCCTGACAATCCCTCGGGTCCCCAAGCTTGTGTCCGGTAGGCCCGTTTGTTGATCCGAAAAAGCTTTTTTGTGACCGCGCTTGGGGCAGGGATTAACAAAAACAAAAAGTATTTTGATGATGCAAAAAAATCTACATGTTTGAAAAGTAAGTAAAATACATTTCGTTGGGAGGATTATAGCTCCACACCTTTGAAAAAAAAAATTGTATCAGAACACCTGATTGAATTATAGTCTCCGGGAAATCAAGTGCGTAATCAGCCCAAACTGTGGGTAATGGATCTGATGGAAGGTGAGGCAGCTGGACTCCTGATGACAGGCTGCCAACTCTGAGAGCAACCTTTGTAATAGCAGTACTTTGACTATTGCAATAGATTTCATTTTCAGTAAGATAAATGATGGTTAATACATCAAATGATCATTCAGTAAAACAAACAATACATTTGTGCACAGTTGAAAAGGGAGCATTGTTTTCTGTCATCTTCATGTTAAACAATCGGGTAACTCAGTATAGGCTGTACTAATATGTGGCAGCACTGCATTGAATTTTGTCTGTGTAATCAAATTAATGACATATAGCATTTTATTCAAGAAAATTCTGTTAAAACAAAATGTATTATTATCATTATTATGATTATTTAACAGTCGGTCAGATACGTACTGTGTACCAGAAGAGTAATGCAGAGACATTACACCTTATGTAAAGATCTTTAAACAGCTCATACAGTAAATTACTTTATGTTGGGTAACCAGCACTGAACTCATTACATAGGTGTAACCCTAACCCTTTTTTACAGAAATGTAATGTAATATAAAGTGCAAATCATTTATGAAGGTTTTCAGTACATACCTGCATGGGGAAATCACAGAACATTGTACTGTAAATTGTACACATCACAGCCACAGAAAATGACATGATAATTCCCACTAAAGGTCACCTAGTGTGTATGTGTGTGAATTTGTCGGAGCTCTTTAATGAGTGTGTTTTGCCTCTCTCTCTCTCTTAGCGAGGTGCGGACACGCTGCGAGCAGACACAACAGACAGGTGAGTTTGTGTTTGTGGTTGTTTGTGGCATGACCGCATGCTCAGGATTGACGGGAGGAGTTGTAGGAGACGTTTACGGTCACATTCAATCCCGTCTGTCTGCCCGCAGGTACTCTGGCTCAGGAAGCTCAGGAGCGGCCTCCATGAGGAAGGTAGGAGAGCGAGCAGTGGTACGGGCCCAACTGTATATTTCTTATGTTTTATACATCCAAGCATACCACAGTAGTTAATTTAGCTGATATTCAGAAAATGACGTCTTTCCTGGACATTTTGATTCTGACTGAAATACAGTTTCGATACAACAACAGAGGCTTCAGCTGTATTGATCGATTGGGTCTAAATAACGGTTAAACATATCACCAGACAGGAGTAAGAGAGATACCTTAGATTAAATCCATTCAGGACCATGATGATTAAATAAAAGATAACAGTCGTATGAGGGAAATTGCTCTCCATATTTAGGTTACTGTGACACAGGAAGCTGTCTTAGTCATTAGCCCCGGCCTCTCCTCCGAAGCACTACAAGTTGTAGCGTTCAGTGAGTCAGCTCAGTAGACTATAAACAGACGTGTATTTGGCTTTGTTACCCAGATAAGTAGCCTGCAGGTGTATACAGCCATGTTAATGTTGATACCTATAAGACTAAGCACACTCACATTGAGACACATCAGCTGGCCCACAGTTCAAGTGTATTTGCGGCCATAAACGCAACACAGCATCTGATTTTGAATTCAGACTGTGTAACTTTTAAAGAAGAAATTAAACAAACTTTTTCTTGTAAATGCAAACTTAAATTCTTATTGTGTCTAATGTTAGCTAATGTTCAGATCTTTAGATAGTAATTGCTGTATAACAGACACTGGTGAGTTACTTGCTTGTTATGGTACATTTATGAATTAAACATCATTGCCAGCTGTTGTTCAGCAAAGGTCAACCCACTGTCATGGCTAAAAACAGCAGAGACATTACAATCAGCACTGAATTGGGGTTGATGTCATCACCAGCGCTTTTTCATGCAGAAAAATTTGGAAAATTTTGGTTCCTGAACTAAGAACTTGAGTGACTGAAAGTAGTCGCTAAAGTGATGCAGTTCACGGCAGCCTGACATCCCTGCGGTTTTAGTCTCTGTGGCAGACAGCTCTCTCAATCACAGGTTGTAGGTCACTTCCCGGCTGCAGTATTGTGATCCCCCTGTGCCTGTAATCCTCTCTGCTGTGCGCCTGATAAAATGAAAATAAGCTAAACATGGAGAGCGGACTGGCTGCAACCTCTCTATGTGCATTAACA
Organism: Amniataba percoides; assembly: GCA_037176925.1. Classification (NCBI taxonomy): domain Eukaryota; kingdom Metazoa; phylum Chordata; class Actinopteri; order Centrarchiformes; family Terapontidae; genus Amniataba; species Amniataba percoides. Next base: position 19,362,575 of record JBAJHX010000053.1, on the reverse strand, counting down.
CTAACCAAGAAAGTTTGCCTGAATGTGTCTTTTTTACATTTTTCTTTTGAGCCGACATGTTTTTTTTCTCTCTCTCTCCTCTCCAGTCTTTCCATTACACCTCTCTAAGAACGAAAACCAAAAAGAGAAGTAAAGGTACCCACATTGGTGCATTTTCTCTTCGTATCTTTTTGTGTTTGATCTTTACACTTCTGCCAGTGCATAGCATGTAAGCATATGTAGCCCCAGAAAAAGAGAACGTTTTATCCCCCAAAATGTTCATTAGTCTGAATGTCTGTATCCCAAACTAAGCCTGACAGACTTTAAGCGTGATTGTGAGAGGGCTTGTAATATCAAAAAGCAGAGTTGATGATGTAAGACTTTTCTTATGCTTAATTGCTTATTTGCCCGTGTATGTGAAAAGTCCAGATGTGCAGTACTCAATGAAAGCATTGCACACACAGCTGCAATGAAACGGCACGTGCAAAATGGAAAATTTACACCTGCCAGTCCTAATTGTCTTTTAGATGCTCCTAAATTTATCGCAGCCACTGATGTAACTCCTTATGTTCTTTAGCTTGGAGGAATTCAGATGTTCACATTGTTTGGTAAATTCTTAAGAAAGTTGCACTGTAAGCTACTGCACACTTAAAGTTGAGAGTAATGAGTACACATATGTGGATTCAGTTTGATAGATTGGGACACCTAAATACATTCTACACTTCTACTTTACTCACTAGTATTTTTTTCAGTCTCCAAATGCAAATTTCCCCACTGTGGGATCAATAAGAGATCTTAATCTTAATTCTTCTTAATTCTATGGAAATTACTTTCACCACTCATGCTGTTCTTTGGCCTACCTGCAGGATCGCTCACTAGTGCCAGTCGAAGGAGAATTTCCTGTAAGGACCTGGGCCACGGCGACTGTGAGGGCTGGCTATGGAAGAAGAAGGACGCTAAAGGCTACTTCACCCAGAAATGGAGGAAGTACTGGTTTATTCTCAAGGAGTCCTGCCTCTACTGGTACACCAACCAAAATGTAAGAAATCACATTCAACTATCATCATGTCTTGAATCTCACCTTTCAGCTCCTCTTTTAAAAACTTTATTGACAAAACAGATTTACAAGTATATATAAATCTATATCTATATCTGTGTATCTATATATATATATATATATACACACACACACACACACACACACACACATATATATATATAGGAAAGAAAGAAAATAGACTATCTGAAGAAAAATAAACTTCCTGCTGTAAAATTAACTGAGGATGTGATGTTTTTTTTATATAACTCAGTTTTCTAGCTAAGATAGTCATAACTCATCTATCTTGCTCATGTCAGGTGGTTTTTCCCGGCCAATGTGCAAACAACATATGTTGTTTTCATATGCTTGACTAGAGTACTACTATTCCCAATAAAATTGCTACGGCAGTATGTATGACATTTTGTTCTCTGTGTTGATGATGTACCACCACTCTCCATCTGTCTGTGCCTGCAGGATGAGAAGGCTGAGGGCTTCATCAGCCTCCCAGAGTTCAGAATAGACCGAGCCATAGAGTGCAGACGGAAATTGTGAGTGTCCCTCACATGTCGTCGAAATTACTAATCAAGCACATTTGCTCTCACCCACACAACATGGGTGCACGCAAACCTACAAAAACACTAATCAGTCTTCTTCTCCCTGACAGTGCCTTCAAAGCCTGTCATCCCAAAATCAAGAGCTTCTTCTTCGCCACAGATTGTCTGGAGGAAATGAACAGGTGAGTGAGTGGGCGTCTCTGGGACTCTCTGACTGCGTGTTTGTGTCTTGATGTGGACAATAGTCAGATGCCGGGGACGTCACATGTTCTTTCATGAATATTTTAACTGAGTAAACCAAGTTTACACAAGGCAGCAGCCCACACAACACTGTGCATGAATAAGGCATGAACCTGGCCCTCTGTTGTTAAATGTAGAACTCTGCATGTGTGTGTGTAAATGTGCGTGCATGTCACGTGTGTGCTTGTGCGAGAGGGAGATCGTAATGATATTTGCAGGAGCACTATCTGATGAGATCTAATTATCCACACCTCTCCTCAATGACATGGGGAGATAATTGGGGGAGAGTAATTAGCCAGCTATATTTGACTTCCATACCGCGTTTGGAGGTTCATGTGTGAAAGCGCTGTTGCACACATTTTCATGCTAGTTTGTCTACGTGTCTGCAAGGCTGATTGTTTGTTTGGCAGCAAACAAAGTGTCCTTATGCATCTTGATAATGTATCGTGCCTTTTTGGTGCACTTATGTCTGAATTTTCCTTCTGGAAGCTGTCACAGAAGAGTTAGACTAGTAAAGTGCAGTTGTGGGAGGAAAATGCTAGTACACTTGAACAATCAGCAACATTCAGTGGTAGTTCCTTGGCCATTGGAAATTACTACCCCGAAATCAGGGAGGTTTTTGGAGAGGTAAGATGCTAAATTTAGATGCCAGCTCTGCCGGTCAAAGTGAAGGTAAAATTCCTGAGTTCCTATAAAAGGTTGCTGGTGCCCTGGGAGAGTTCTTGCACTGAAAACGGGGCTTTAAGGGCACAAAATAGTCTGTGTCGGCAGAAGCCCCAGTGAAAACTGTATTCATTCACAAAACTGGTGTTCAAAACTGACTGAGATGAGCCATTATTCTAATGTGTCCTTATTCACAGTAAATACCCATGAAAAGACCAAAATTAGCAATGTGTTCATCCATCTTTCAATACTCTCTAACTAACCTACCCTGTCTGCGGCTCTCAGCCCCCGGCCATTTTTTCCTAATGAAGATGCAAATATATCTGAAATGTGATGTTTTGTTTTATTTTAAAGGCTCATTAATTTCCTGCAACAGCTGGGTACTGTGGTTTTTAGCAAACGTGGAAAGAAATAGTGCATTTGTTGGGGCCTATTTTTAGCAGCGGATGAATACATATTTGCTGCTCTGATAAGTATTTGTGGCAGCAGGACACCATATGTGGGCCTGCCTCAAAATAAACTACAGTGTCCCTGTTCATCTTCATAAAGAGCATGACACCCAATACAACGGTGGGGCTCACTGATGTGTTTTTAATCGTTTTTGGACAACAATGGAGCTCTGTGGCTCAGAGGAGTAAGTCTCCATCAGGCTCTGGCTACAGAGACAATACTTATATAAAGTCTCAGTAACCTTTGGTCTTTTTATGGAATCTGTTGACAGAAGGATTTTTGTTTTATCTTGCAGTGGAAGTTGCTTCCTGTAGAATGCACTTCCTGGTATGATGAGCTTCCTGTCCGTCACGCGCAGACTGGGCCTCTATTCTTAGCAGCAACCTTATTATTAGGTGTCTGCTGAGAGTCACGGCACAAGCCGGGATCTGCGATGAAGACAGACAGACAGACAGACAGAGGGATGGGACGAGAGCAGGAAGTGTGGATGTAGAGCGAGAACGCCATCTGAGACTCGCTGTTGAGAGAGAACGGGACAGAGGATTGTCACTTCTCTCTTTCTGCATCCATCTCTCTAATTATCTCTGTGCATTTCTCTCCTCATCAGGGGGATGGAGTCAGTTAGACAGATATCAACTGTTAAGAGACACCACTTGAATTATTTAAAGTGGAAGTTTTTTTATTCATCACCTGCCATTTACCCAGTATAACCTACCCTTTCCTCTCCTCTATTCCTCTGCTTCTTTCTTTTCTTCCATCCACTTTTTTTCCTCCCCACTTCCTCTGTTCTCTTCTTTTCCTGCTCCCCGTTTCCTATAGGTGGATGAACCGGCTGGGGCTAGCTGCTATTGGCTACACACCAGATGACAAGGTGCCACGCCCCGATGAAGGTGAGACGGATTTGATATGACCGACTTAGGCCTTCCATTCACGAGTTGCTGACGTGTGTGTGTGTGTGTGTGTGTGCGTTTTTATCTCAATATCAGACTACTGGAGTGAGAGTGATCAAGACGAGGTCGATGGCTCCATGACGCTCAAACAGGAAGGACCCTCATCACTCTGTGATACTTATCACCGCACACCATCGGTAAGCACACACACACTCCAGATTTTCTTTGCAGTGTTTCATTCTGATAGAATATTTTATTCCTAAAAGCCCCACAGTTTTCAGAGCTGCATAGAGCAGAGCTCTCAGCATTAATAAAACATCAGAGTGTGAGAGTATCTGGTTCGCTAAGCAGCCAAGTCCATCACTTCTCTGTGCTCTGCTGCCAGAACTTGTTTACAATCTGACCTCTAGGTGGCGACAACTGCCATTGCTCATTACTTCTCTGAGAGATAATGCAAGACAAATCTACTCTCACTCAGAAGATGTTCGTTAAGGTCCAGTGACATTCAGGGGTGCATCGCTTCTCCCAGCTGAGCCATGCAAAAGTCACGTCAGTCCCTCCTAGATTTACTCATCTGCCATCTCATTGCTTTTTTGCTCTCATCTTTTGTTCCTTTTCTGCCTTTTTATTCTGTCCTGTCTTTCTGTCCTTCCTTGCACACCTCCTCCTCTCTCCTTGTGTTGCTGGTCACATCGCCCTTGTATCTGTCACATTCCACCTTTCTGCCAACTTCTATCTGCACCTCCTCGCTCCTTTCCATACCAACCGATCCCACGTCCGCCTCACACAACCCCCCCCCCCGGGCCTTCAGGCAAACTTCCTTCACAGTTACGACCAGTTGCCCCGCTCAGTCAGCTCCATGAGCCTCATGCGCTCCACTCCGTCCCCGCTCCCTCCACCGATGAGTGCCTCCACCTCCCCCATCCCTCCACAGATGGTCTCTTCCACCTCCCCTCTCCCTCTCCAGGTCAATTCTTCTAGCCCCTTCCCAGAGCCCAAGCACGGCCGACATTTCTCCAGCGAGTCCACGCACTCCCACTCCTCGGCCGAGGACCAGCGTGGAGACGGCATGGGCATGGGCACGGGCACGGGCAGCACCAGTACCCACTCATCAGGCTGCCGCTCCTCCCACCGTGAGCGCCGCTCCTGGCAGGACCTCATTGAGACCCCTCTTACCAGCGCCGGCCTGCACTTCCTCCAGACAGCGCCGGGGGAGAGCGATTATGGAGGCCTAATGGGGAGCATGGGTGGAGAGATGGGGCTGTACGGAGGACTGGGCCGGCAGGGCATGTCCCCGGAGAGACGCAGGCAGGCCACGCTGCCCGTGCGGAGACACCACGCCGCGGAGAGGGACCGGGAGCGGGACGGGCCCTTCCCTCTGGAGCGGGGCCCGCACTCGCACAGCCACACACACCGACGCTCTCACAAGCAGCGCAGCCAGAGCCTGCCCAGGAACAGGGACCCAATGCCAGGAAAGCTGCTACACACCTCGGCTCATATGGAGGAGAGGAGCGAGGATGAGGAGGCAGAGGGGCAGGCTGCAGATATGCTTCAGGGTGAGGATGGTAAGGAAATTACACACAATCTGAGGAGAGGAAGCAGTACTCAAAACACTTAGAGAAGATTAAAAAAGTCTTTCTGGCCTTCAGAGGAATAGACTTGGTAAAGTATTGTTCTGTACATTATGACTTCCTCTATTAAAGACTGGATTATTAGAACTTACTGCATACTATATTTGTCACAAATGTATTTTTTTAAATAGCATAATTTAGGCAGCAATGAAGGAAGTATTTATTTTTTTATTTACTTCAATAAAAATAATGTTACTGCACTGTAAAAATACTCATGGCAAGGCTGGACAATAAAGACAAGAATGTATTTGTTCTTACAAAGCCCATATGATATTAAAGGATGAAATATTTCCTATGATGTAATAAAATAGCTTTAAGATCATTTCTGAAACAAAAAAAGTATGTAAAGGGAAAAACAGTGTTTCTTCAGATCAGTCATTATATAACTTTTAATGCATGTATTATATAGTATATAATGTCAAATAAATGCAGGTGGTATGAGAGTAAATGTTACATTTCACATCTGCATGTAGGGGGAGGATGACTGATTACAGCTACACATAATTTTAACTTTTTGTTATTTCTCTAAATGATCTAAAAAGGGAACTGTACCTTCACTTCCTCAAATGAAAGAATCTCCCTGTAACAATAGTATTTGTATTATTTTCAGGCAGCACAAACCACTGATTGTTTGGCCAGATGATGGACAGGGAGTACTGCACGGAAGTATTTTTGTTCTGTCAATATTAAACTAGGGCAGCACCTAATGATTATTTCCATTATCGATTAGTCTCCTGATTAGTTTCTCTGTTAATCGATTAATCTTTCGATCAGTCTTTCAAATGCCAGGAAAGAGTGATGACCTCTTTCTGTTGCTTATTTTGTTCTCAAAAATCCTGAAATAGCCTATTTGCTATTATATAAGCAAGAAACAACATTTACATTTTAGAGGCCGTGAAAACAGTAAATCGATTATCAAGATGGTTTCAGATTAATTTTCTGTCAGCCGACTAATCGCTTAATCGACTCATTTTTTCCCCAGCTCTGTAATAAACGCGCCACTGTATGCTCGGACGCGGCTCACTGTAGTGTTACTCTAACTGCTCCTCTCCTGGGTGTCTTAGACCTGCGGGAGCTGAGAGTGGAGAGCAGGGAGAGGAGGGTGTCGGAGGGAAGGGAGCGGCGGGTGTCGGAGGGCCGCGAGCCGGAGCTGCTGGACGGGTTAGAGCAGCTGTACCGGGCCCTGGAGCAAGCCAACGTGACGGCCCTAGGAGACCCAAAACCCTGTAGCAGGCAGGAGCTGCGGCGCTGTTTCACCCAGAGAGCCAGGGACCCCCTGCTCAACGACAGGCTGCACCGGGTCCGAGCCCTCCGCAGCACCTTGAAGGTACCGCAAACTGAAGATATGGGGATTTAAAAGAAGAATTTGGTGTGTGAGGATTCAGTGCGGTAACCCCCCCGGTGTCTCTTTGCCCCCCCCCCAGGCCAAAGAGTCCGAGCTGGCAGTAATCTGTGCCCTCCTGGAGGACCCTGGCCTGTGCTCCCAGACCTTCAGAGAGTGGAAGCAGTGGCACAGCGAGCTCTACTCAGACATCTGCCAGCTCAGCCCGGGCACCAACGGCCAGGACGACCTCTCCCCGCTGGCCGCGCCTCTCATGACCCACACACACTCCTTCATTGAGACACACGTGTGAGGAAGAGAAGAGAAGACTGAACTGATGCACACTTTCACTTACACAATCACACACACACACACACGCACACACAGAGCTTTACATTAGCCTCTCCCCATCACGACTCTGAGCACGCACTCACACACACACAGGAACACACATTGTAAGATGTGTAAATATCATAGAGGGAACAGTCTGAGACCTGCGTGTATGAACTTTTGATAATCCTGAGGACCCCACAGGGTGCCTATTGCATGCCTGAACAGAAAGCATTAACCTTCCTTTGTCTATGGAACTCAGCATAAACTCCACACGCTTGTTGAGCAAAATGGGGGTAAAAAAGGAGACTTTTTAACACGTTCGTTCCTTTGTATTCTCTTGGTTTTGCTATTTTTTTTCCCTGTTGATTTTAGGGGGCAGGGGGAGCTATGTAGCAGCAATACAGAGGAGAACCCTTTTCACCACAGCACTGTACTACTTTTGTACTGATGAACTTTGCACCCAGAGCCACCAGTTCTCCCCCTTTCTCTCTTTCTCTCTCTCTCTCTCTTTGTTTTCTTCTCTCACTGCATATCTCGTTGATTTACAGGGACCTCACTTGTTATTCCAGGCTGTTTTGACGGGTCCACGTTGGGGAGGGGGGGGGTGAGAAGTAGGGGGCAGTGATTTTTAGCATAAGACTGTGAAAGGTAGCCACAGACGCTGGTTTGTGTGTTTTAGCTCCGGGAACCGATGAAAAAACAAGCGTCGTGAGCATTGACTGAACCGCTGTGCTGGCTAGATGCACACTATTTCAAACTGTGAACTGTTATTAAAAAGCCCACAATTTTATGTGCAGAAGGAGGCTCCTCTGATATAGTGCAATTTCAGTTTGAATTTTCTCTCCTGCTCTTTCTTTTCTTTTCCTCTCTCTGTGTTTCTGTCCACCTCCTCCTTTTTGTTTCCTTCGTTTCCTCTCTCTCTCTCTCTCTAGTCGTCAAAGACTTGTGTATATGTGTATACTGCTGTGTATACTGATGTAAATGTTTGCGTTCCACTACCACTGTGATATGCTTCTAGAGGTAGCGGAGGGAAGACAGAGAGTATGTATTTGCGTGGGTGCAAAACAATTTTTTTTTCCTTTCATTTTTTTTTCTTTTTCTTTTAACAGCGAATGCAAGAGCTAGAGAGTTCTTTTCAAAGGAGTCACTCACTACAAAGAATGCACTTTCTATATCTCTATATCTCATTGGCTGCATCACAGGGTCTATGTCTCATCGGCCTCTTTACCATTGCTGTTCAAAATATCAGGTAAAAGCATTTGCCGTCTCATTTTCTAAAGATTTGTGTACAGTCTACAAATATATTTAAACATAGAAGAATATATAAATCTATTTACGTTTTGTGTCATAGATATAATGTAAAGTATGATGTATTCTATGCCAAGGTTTTGCAGTGTCCCCCTCTTCACTCTGTAGACGCAGGGTGTTTAGCAGTTGTACAACTAAGGAGGCAGACGACAACGACGACAACCACCACCATCACTGACAGTTGATTGACATTTTTTACTGGTTTACATCACGGCTGACCCTTCTCCTGGGGATGTGTTCCATGAGAAAAGGCCTGGGGCTGATTTGATTGGACAGGGTAAAATATTGTGGATCATTTGTGTTCTTCTATTTTTTTCTTACCTTCCTCTCATGATTGCAAGATAATTAGACTTGTAGCGCATGATACATGCAAAAGAACTGTTGAAGAATGACTTTTTTTGTTATATGTTCATAGATTCGACGTGTTTCTTCTTTTTCTTTCGTCATTTGATAGTGTTTGAAGACACACACTGTACAATAACTGAGGGAGGCATGTTTGCTGCCCAGTTACTTGATGTAATGCAGGCCCTCCTTTAGCATCCTAGAAGGAGGTTTCAATTTGATGTTTTGGTTTACACTGCGAGACTGACACGCATCCAAAGGCTTCAGGAGTCTTAATCAAGAGACAACAGTACAGTCGCTTCTAAAAATGAAAGCTATTTTCACATTCCCTCCGAGCATATGGTTGATACTGGGCAGTCAAAGACCTCCACACTAAATGGTCTGTAATGTCTGTGAAACCCGGATGAATCATTTCATCTGCAATACCAGGCCAAGGACTCAACGGTGCCCCCCAGTGTCCAAGACTCTGAGAGACATGCGTAGCACCTGCTGCATCCAGCACTATCTGTACTTATTCTTCATATTTTACTGTAGTTCTTTGAGCGTAGGTTCAGGTTTTTCATCATGTCACACCGTTGTGAAATATCCAACACACCCCAGAGATATAGCTCATGTTTTTTGAATGGTTAATTTGAGTACCACAAAGAAAACTAAATGATGCAAGCACTTTCCCTGTGCCTCCCAACCCTCTCTTTGGCAAACAATGGACTGACTATACTGGCGATCCTACACACACACAGCTGTAGAAGAGTTTCAATACAGTTTTAGTCTGCAGACCTCTCATCTTTAGCGTTGGTCCTCTTTTTCCAACCGCTGCTCTGCCGGAGCAGTTGACATACTGTAGATTTAGGAGTGCGAGTTATGATTTGTAGGCACAGACTGTGTTATCCCTCCCAGATCTTTGTGTGTGTAGACCTGCAGAAACAGGCCGAAAAGGGAGATTCCACTGTGTGTTCTTTCAGGGGTGTACACCTCATGGTACATTGCACAGGTGTGTAAGATGTAAGTTGCACTGCGACATTAAAAAAGGAACATATTGCTCTTTTTCAAGGATAATATTAGCTTACTGTTATTCTGTACATTAAACTGACTAAAGATGATATTAAAAAAGAAAGAAAATGACATTTATTCTTCCTAAAGTAGCCTTTTTTGGTTTCATATATATGAATATATATTACAAAAAATACAGATTGTAAACTTAAGTTGTTAAACTTTGACTTCAATAAACTGAATCCTCTGCACTATGAGCTATGTGCTGTTTATGTGTACCATTTCTTGAATTTACTGAACCTGCATGACATGACAAAGTGGGACAGATTTCAGATGAAGGGTAGTCATCCTGTAAGCTCTTGAAAAAGCTGATATGTATATCGAAAATGTCTTTGAGTGAACTGAACCCTGAGATGATCACCAGCTTTGTCCTCAGCATTGTGCAGTTCTTATTCTAAAAGAACCTGTAGGGCAAAAATTTAATGGTGGAAACATGAATATCATGTAAACTAAATTAATAAAGTTATTAAAACTACATTTTGGCACAGTCTCTCCACAAAATTAGATAACATTACCAGATTCACATCAGTTAAAATTGCACAGATATTGCCCCAATTATTCAGGTTAACAAACCTTTCAGACTCACAGTGAAACCTGCAGCTTTTGGAGCTCATTGGCGGCTTTGATCCCATCTTGCCTCGCCTTTAATAAAACCACAGCATATCACGAACAATGCTATACATGTGGAAGTGCAGTTGAAATCTACTTTAAAAGCACTAATACAAATTAAATGTGACACCTTTCACTTTAATTTTGCACGTATGCAAAACGTCAGTCACTGCCACCAGTTTGCACACACAGCTGAGTGAGACGAGCCTCCTCACCTCTGCCTGTGCACGGTGAAAGTGCAGTTGCAGGTGCTCCCTCCCTCCAGCAGGTGGCGCAGCTGACCGCGGGTTGGACCGGAGAAGAAGGAGGAGCGCTGTCATGGCGGCCAAGGTGAATACTTGACATTTCTTCTCCGGCACAGTGTGTTTCAGCGTTTTTGTCGCGCTCGAAACGAGATTTATCAATGAAAGCTCGGCTGTAATGTTAACGACGACTGTCCCGGAGCCATTAATGCAAACAGGAGCCGACTGTCAACTTACAGACGTTTAACTGTTCAGGCTGCATGAAGATAGCTTAGATAACTGTGGCTACTGCTAACGAGACAGCAACTCTCAGTGTGTGTTAAACATGTGGAGCAGCTCATTAGTCTCTATGTCTTCATGTCAGCCTGCTTTATATGAGCAGTGTAGGCTGTTTTCACACAGGCAACTTTAGTTAGCTCAGTTGGGGATTTTTTAAGATAACGTTGAGTCCATTACTATTACATCTATTTTATAGCTAGCTGTTTACATGTGGCAAACTTGTGATATGTCACACTTCAAAGTGTAAAGTACACAGGGGCATTCAAATGAGCTCCAGCTAAACCTGTTGCAACATAGTCCTTAAATGTGCCAGAGCTTATAAATTAGGTGATACTAATACCATGTAATCAGCAATTGAGTGTTTTTACTTTAGATGTTTTAATACTGTGTTATTGTCATTCTTGTGCTTTTTTACTTCAGGGAAACTGTGACTGCAGGACTTTTATTTTTCATGAAGTACTTTTGCTTTATGGTTTTTAAATATGCGATCAGATTTTTCCCCCACTGGTCCACATGAGTCATCGGTCTGCCAGTGATCAGTTTCTGTCTTTACAACGTACTTTATATGTGTGTGTGTGTGTGTGTGTGTGTGTGTGTGTGTGTGGGGTAGGTGGTGATGGTGGCCGTCCCGACGGTGCTGGGCATCGCCTCCATCCGCGTGTATACTGTGAGGGAAGCGCCAAGTGATGGGCTCGTTACTCGAGAAAAGGTATGACTGTCCCACAACGTCAGCGCATCTGATAGGTGACAACTTGTTGCTGTGCACCGAGCTGTTGCACGTGATGATTACATGCCGACTCTGCCTCTGCCCACAGCTGAACATCTACACCCCGCTGCCACAGTCCGCTCCGGCCCAGTTTGTTCCAGAGACGCCAGGAGTTATTCAGAATGGGTTGACTGCAGTCAGAGAGAGCATACTACCATTTGCAGAGGCGGTACAGGTATTTGGGTTTCATGTGTGCATCTACAGCGACACATCAGAAAGTTCACAGGCACCATCTGCTGCGGAATGAGCTCACACCATCACATCCTCTCTAACACACTGAACTCAAAAGAAACAACCCTTTGAAAGAAAAAAAAAAGTGCTATTTGAATGGAACGTCAACCAAAACACATCGCAGTGCTCTTATCTTGCACCTGCAGTGTTAGTTTTCCAAGCCAGATTTTTGTTCCCCTTGTCTGCGGTTATAGAGCACCATCCTACATGCTGCAAGTGCTCTCTGCAGGTACGACTTTGCAAACAGCAAACTTTAGGAGGAAATAGTGCTCATGCATTTGACGTTTGACGCTGCTGCTGTAGGGTTTGGTGCGAGGAGATTTGACAGTTTGATACTGTGGAAGATGGGGAAAAAAAACCACTTCACACTGACTCAGATGTATCTGTTTCAGTATAGTCTAGATGGTTGTGTTCTTGATGGGGTGTTGTAGTGGTTGACTTCAACTTTGTTCTTTGTTCCCGGCAGGGTGCCTGCATCTCTGTGAAAACTGGAAGCGTTAATCTGTACCATACCGGACAGGGTGAGTCAACAGTCGCCGCTTTAAGGTGTCATGTATAACTAATTCTCACCGTCCCTGAAACCCAAAACTGAAATCCCATCCCCAACATTTTGTTTGAAATAATGTAGCACATTTCTGATTTTACCTCTACAGAGAGTTTTGTACATAACATACTCTTGGTGTTTTATACTTGTGTGTCCTGAAATACATTTCAAACTGTGTATCTATCACAGTAAGTAATGTGACAACATGAGTCGACATCAGGCACGAGCTCAGAAATGAGGAAATGAGAGGAGGATTTGCTGTCGCGTTTGACTGTGTTCCTGTTTTTCTCAGATGTGTTTTATTACCTGAAAGACCCCCCGCCAGATTTTTTACCCAGGTTTGGCACCATCACCATGGCTGGCCTGCTGGGCATGTTCTTGGCACGGAAAGGTAACGGGATCCCCAGCTACTGTGGCACCAACACTTTAGGCCTCGTGGGAACCATGATGTCATTGCCTGTCTGTTAATGCACACAACAATATGCAGTACAGCAAAACAAACAATAGTTAAACATTTTGATGAATATCAACACAGAAAGACTTATGTCACAATACTAAAGCATATAGTCGTCATGTGAATCAGTTTATACTCACTTTGATGCCAGCTCCATGTAGAACATCAAACATGTGGGAACACAATTTAAAACGTCAGTATGTATCATTATGTCGTCTTTAATTTTGCATTCATAAAAAACAGCTTTCTCATGCAATATCATTGTGACATGCAAGCATGCTCAATAACTCTGTGGCTTATTTACAGAGAAACATGATTTGCCACCACGTTTTTCTGCAGATGTTCACACTGGCCTTAAAGTCACTCACTATAGATACAATGTAAATCCTTTCACACACTTGATACAGTTTTACTTGAAGCACATTGACCTACTCATAAGAGACAGCTGTCACAGAGTGTCAGCATTCACAGATCACGGTGTACTGTGATCACCAGGTAGGTAAACCACAGAGTTACAAAGAAGAAAAACACGTGTGAGACAAGTGAAATGAAGTTTCTGTTTTAGTTTTCTCTGCACTCTTTGTTTTTGTTTCACCTACTGTGTGAGGGAGTGAGTTCAGCATTAATATTATTAAATTGATTGATTCCAAGTCAGTCTACAAAAACACTAAATCTAGGCAATTGTTGGCTAAACTCAGGTTTGAGTTCTTTTCACTGTGTTGTTCTAAATAAGCTTCAAGTATTATTGTGTATGTGATTGTTCTCAACACAGCAGTCCCAGATGAAGTCAGGCTCCAGAATTTGATCCATATCAAGTTAGACTGACTGTTGTTCTTCATTGTGAACTTTATTTTAGGCTCTCATTTCAAGAGGGTAGCTGTTCCAGTGGGCCTGATGAGTGCAGGAGCTTCAGTGTGCTACCCGGCCCAAGCTGTGGCTGTGTTAAAGGTAGAACTGCTCTTTCAAATGCTGACCTCTTGGTGATAGTGGTTACAAACCTCATTATTTTTCAGAGTTTAACACTATTGTTGTCTTCCCCCTCCTCCTCCCAAAAGGTGACCGGTAAGAAAGTGTATGCTGCAGGGCAGTGGAGCAGCGCTGCAGTGTCTTCACTGCTCACCTCTAAGTCCCAGGAGCCTGTCGCCAAAGAGATCGTTTCTTCACAAACACAGGTTAGCGGCCATGTTGAGTTATTATGATCACTGCATGTGGATATATCCGGTTAGTTTTAAATGAAAGTACTTTATGACTGTTTTCACAGTGTGTGACTAAAACCACAACAGCTACGCAACCAAGATATTAGTAACTCTCTTCCCACTGAAACATTTCCGCTGTACATTTTTTACTGCTCAAAAAAATCCCTCTTTCAATAGGTCTTTTTCCGTTTCCTTTCCCAGCACCTTTTATGATGATTTTTTTTACAGTTAGTGTAAGTCAGTCCATAGTGTCAGCTAAGTGCCTGAAATGTAAAATGCCAATGTAAGCAATTACATACATACATTACTTTTTTCCCTCCACACGGTGTAATAAATCTAAACTATTATAGCTGAACTGTTGAAGAAATTGTAAAGCTGGTGCTTTGTTCTGTTTATTGATTAAATGTGTTACTTCTGTCACAGATGAGTTTGGTGTTATTAATCAAGTGGTAAAATTCATCATTATAATGTTGTATGGAGGGTTGAACAGATATAAATCTTCTTTTTTTTTTTATCCACGTGTTGTCAGGCAGCTGCAGTGCCAAACCCAGAGTCTGCAGTAGTTGAGGAGGCCTCAGAGCCCAGCTCCTCAGCCCAGAGTGATACAATCCCAGAGAAAGAGGTGGAGTCAGCTGAGTCTGTTCCTGTCGCAGACGAGCCCATTGTTGCTGTCGTAACGGAGGAAGCGTCATCAATAACACTCATAGATACATCCCTCGACCAGACCTCTACAGAGACCAACACAGGTATTATAGATATTGATCTCTGTCTGCTTGTTTGTCCCTCTCCATCTCACACAATCACACAAAAGCGTCTGCTGAGGGTTAGCTGTATTTCCTCTCCCATACAGATGCAGCGGTGCAGTCAGTGCCAGCAGAGGCCGAGACCATCACAGCCTCTGAGGAAATACCTGCACCTGTTGAAAGTGAGAAACCCTCAGACACTAAACAGGCAGCAGAAGACGTCTCGCCTGACCCCAGCCCTGCCGAGCCCACGCCAAGTTCAGAACCAGAGAAGGTAGAGGCTGCTCCAACCGAGGCTGCACCAGTGGAGGCTGCTCTAACTGAAGCCTCGCCGGTGGAGGCTGCTTCAACCGAGGCTGCACCAGTGGAGGCTGCTCTAACTGAAGCCTCGCCGGTGGAGGCTGCTTCAACCGAGGCTGCACCAGTGGAGGCTGCTTCAACTGAGGCTGCGCCGGTGGAGGCTGCT